>VYZQ01041200.1:74558-94428 GCA_013400655.1 Mystacornis crossleyi | reverse complement strand
TTTAAATCTTTCCAGGTTTCTCTCCACAGAGAGAGGTTTTATTATTTAGCATTATTATTCTTTTCCTGTGTTTGTTAAATAAACAGGTTTTTTTCCCTTCACTTTCCTCCTAGGAAAGTCCTTTTTTTCCCCAAACCTGGTGAGGGAGGGGTGGCTGTAACCTGCCTTTTAAGAGAGGACATTCAAATCTGGACGTTCCTCTGAATTTAGCCTCAAACAGGGACAGATTCAAATGATATTGGTGAGAACTGCCTGCATGCTACAGACTGAAAGACCAATTCCTAAGGTAAAGCTATTGCTATAAACTCATACAGCTATGGATGGTCTGAATGGAAAATTACAAACACTCTCACACTTGCAACCCAAAATTATTTGGGACTCAATCAAGGCAAGAAATAATAGGGAAAAAAGATCTCACAAAACACAAGGACTGTTGTTTGTAAGGGTGTTTATATCTTTGGGGAAAACAAATGGAGTGGAGCAAAAGCACAGTCAAATGCTTCATGTTTACAATGGACAAGTGAGGTATTCTTTCACTGTAATAAGTTAATGGCAATCATGGTATTCTTTCATGTAACTCTTACTAAAAAGGTAAGTCTACAGCTGTTGTATAGAATTCATGCTTTTTAAGCCCTCCTCTTCTTCCATCACTCTTTCCTTGATAGGACTTTCAAGGTTGTAGCCCCAGTTTATGGGGACAGCTTCTGTGGCCCCAGGGTCCCAGTGACATACACGGTGCTTGCCATACACAACAGCTTCCCTTTCTTTCCCACATCTGTGGCACATGGCAGTCATTTCTTGTGCTCCACACATACAAATTCAAACACTGAATCAATGTAAAGCCTATGGAGAATTCAGTGAGAAGGAAGGACTTCAAAGTTGATGCATCTCTATTACATGTATTCCAATATTTTCACCATTTAGCAGTGTTACAAAGATAAACAAATAGGGGAAACACTTAAAATTTGCTGCAGTATAACACAATGACAAAGATGCAGAATGTCTCTCCATATAATCATGTAATCACTGAAGAAAATATTTTTAGGTTACACTTGTAACAAAAATGACTGCTCTAATGTACCATTTTTTTAAACAATGTTAGAAAGCAGTTAGAATAATCTAATTATGCATAATTAAAAGAAACTCTCAATCACCTATGGAAATGAAATATAACTGAAATGTGCATTAAGCATGCAAAAATATTTCTTCCTAAAGTAGCTTACTGAATAATACTTCATGAGAACTGCTTTTTATCATTCACAGTCTGTGTAGCAATAAAGTGGTCCCTTAGAAAGCAATCATTATTATGGAGTTGTATCCTGCAAGAAAACTCAAATTTAAAAATTAAAATTTATACTACTACCAAGAAAAAAATAATCAGTCTTGCCATTTTTCACAAAAATATTACAGAATATTCATATCAGGATGATGGCAGCATTTTATTTAGTCATTTATTTCAAACAAGCATCATATATTAATTATACAAACAAAAATTCTGTATTACTAAGCTACCAAGAAATGCCTCCTTCAGCCAGTGTAATGCAGTATTTATTTTGAAGGGCAGAAGAACAATATGAATTACGGCGTTTAAGCTCTACAGGGCAAATATTTGCTCTCACACGCTTAAAACCAATTTGTGCCATTTCTTGTACATATTGGAAGGTAATGACGTTTTATCATGGCTGGTAAAAGTTTACAAGTTCTAGAGTGCTGCTTTATTTTACTTCCTTTCTTGGAAGAGAGATAAGCTGCTTTGGCTGTGCTAAAATAACACAATAAATATCCAACAGCACCAGATAGATATGATTAGTGATGGAACTGGACAAATGGTATCAGAAGTTTCTAAACTTTTCAAGAGGAAAAAAAGACACGCATTTGGTGGGGCTTTAACTGCTAGAGAGGTTTCTAGAAATGCTCAAAATGCATCACAAAGTCACCTGCCATTACCATACAACAGGACACTCTCAAACTGTCTTTTTTTCATTTTCTCCCCCTAAGAAAGGATTAAGACTAATGCACATTTTTAATCAAGTTTTATCAGTCTTTCAAATTATAAAATTTCCTAAAGAATCTACCTGAAATGCATGTTTTCATATTGCAAAATGAACACTTTTTAAAAACGTTAATTCAGGAAAATGCACTGGTGTTCCTTCACTGCATTTCACGATGAAAACAAGTATCAAAATGTCTTATTTTCAAAAGAGCTTATAACAATTTACTAAACATCCCTAGCAATTCTCTAACTCTAGGACAGTATTCTATACATTGTAGTTTATTTGGAAAACTCACATTTTATAATGCAGCATTTGTTGTCCAATTAAATGCACCACCAAATCTGTATTTTAGCTCTTCACTCAAAGATTTAACCATTAGATACTTAGATAACATGTACGAAGAGAAAAAAGTATTTCAAACCTTGTGCAGGCAGTAAGCCAGTATAATTCAAAATTTAGTGTTATCTCTACCAAATCAACTTTCAAAGAAGTCCTGAAAGTAAATACGTTGAGATGGTTACAACTATTATCTGAAAAAATAAGAATCTGGATATATTGATTCCCTTTCTTCTCTTGTAACAGAAGAAAGAAGTGTTGAACTTGTTACAGAAAAAGTGTCTAAAGCAAATGATTTCTCAAAAAACTTACACACCATCTTCACACACTTACTAGAAGTGTAAAAGAAAAAAGTGATGAGCAAAAGCAGTTGGCAATGGAAGAGTCTTGACATAAGTATAAATAAAGCAGTGTGGAAATGCAAAGCTCAAAAGGGATGCCATGTTTTCTGCACATAAATCAGACAGGAAAAATGAATCATGCGAAGGATGAAAGAGCAGCTGACCGGAGAATCACACAGCAGACGGTCCTGGAAGGCACCTCTGAAAATCATCCAGTGCCAAGCTCTACTGAGAGCAGGCTCAGCTAAACCAGGCTGTCCAGGGCCACATACATTCAGGTTCTGAACATCACCAGTGGTGGACACGCCATCACATCTGCGGGCAACCTGTTCTGGTGCCTGACCACCCCCACAGAGTAATCAAAAAAAGGGGGTTTTTTACTGCTTCAATCTGAAGCACTGCCTCTTGCTCTGTCACTGACTACCCCTGAGAAGAGTCTGTCTGCCTCCTTTACACCTTTCCATCAGGTATCCACACACAGAGAAAATCCTCAAAACCTTCTCTTCTCCAGGCTGCACAGTCCCAGCTTGCTCAGCCTCTCCTCATTCAACAGGCGCTCCAAACTCTTGATGATTGTGGTGGCCCTTTGCTGGACTGCCTGCAGAGCATCCGTGTTTCTTGAACTGAGGAGCCCAGAAGTGGACGCAGCCCTGCAGAGGAGGCCTCGACCAGCGGGCAAAGCTCTGCCTAACACAGCCCCCGAGGCTGTTGGCCTCAAGAGCACACTGCTGGCTCATGGTAACGTGGTGCCCACCAGGACCCCCCGAGCCTTTTCCACAAAGCTGCTTCCCAGCTGCTCCGCCCTGCAGCCTGTGCTGGTGGCATGGGGTGAGGTGCAAGAAGAGGAACAGCATGCCCCCAGCCTCTGTAACATCTCAGCACAAAGCTGCCCTGGCAGAATGCCTCTATGCAAAGGACCAAGTAATTCACAGCTCCAAGTACACGTGTATATATAGACATTCAGACACATGCATTTATATGATGCTCATACATGTGTACACAAACAGGTTAGCTGTAAATAAACATTAATATAAAAACATACAAAGATATTTGAGGGTTGCAAATATTTCAATTTATTAGCTATAGAGAAAGTTCAAATTTTTTCTTAGGTCAAGCCAGTGTAGTTAGGTTTATTTTAAAATGTAACGGTAAGACTATAACTGGGTAAGATGAAAGATACAGGACTCTGCTTAAATTAGAATGCATGGTTATACCACTTCATGAATATTCTTTTTCCCCTAGCCAACCATATTTGAAAGAAAATATTATTAGAATGTTTAGATGAGATTGGTGGTGAAAAAAAAAGTAGCTATTACATTCTGACAAAAAAAGTAGAGCTCAGTAAGCAAATCATACTCCTTGCATGCAAGTAGATGAAAACTGGTTGCCTTCAGAATAGCTGTGGTAAATCTGGGGACCAAATTTAACCTCAGAGGTATCCTGATCCTGCAGCAAGAAATAAAAGGCTCAGCATAACAAATACTAAATTGTCTAATTGGCCTCAAAGCAATATCTACTTTCACTCACCATCTTATATAAGGAATAATCAAAGACAATAAATACCTGATTTATCTTAAGAAGTTTATATGCATAAGATGTTAGGAAGAAGTGTTTTTCTTTTCACTACTTTTTCACTGACAGAAAGAAGAATAAAACCCTTATAGGAGATGAATAAAAATAAAGAAATGCAGTAGGATGAAGCTCAGCAATGGCTTACAAAATAGCCAAAACACAGAAAGGCAGTAATACTCAAAAAGCTGAAGATCAAAAATCAAATATTCTGCATTCCCATGTTAGTACTGATGCTTAGTATATTCATAGTCTCAAACAGGAAAGGGCAAGAAAGTATTAAAGAAACAGAAAAGATGATGCTAAGCAGGCTAGTAAAGACTAAAAAATTTCCAGAGACCAGTCCTTGATAGCCATCAGTTCACAGTACTGGCAAATGCAAATCAGAAAAAAAAAATCCTATGAATTACTGAGATTTAAAAAAAAGCATAGATAACTCAAAAGCAGTCATTTTTCATCTGCAAAAAAGCATTTACCTCCTACCAGAAGTCACCAACAAAAATGACTGTATTTGAACATCTAGTGCTATAAAATTGTGTTTAAAAATAAAGCTAAATTAGTTTTTTTCCATTAAGGTTATTACTATGATTCACTACATTGTTTTGAATATAAAGATTCAGCAGCTATTGTCTCCAGCTTTTCATCACAAGATCTTTAATAAGTTTGCAAGCTAATTTTAATTTGTTATAGAAAAAAGAATGCACTTTCTTCTCTAGATTAAATTAAACTTGCCTCTTATGTAGGTATCATGAAGTACTAAAAAAAGGAGGAAAAACAGTTGATAAAAGCTTTTTTTTAAGTAAGATAGACATAAGTTTTTTCTATTGGTTAACTGCTACTCAAATCCTGAAAAAAAAAACCGGGTTTTTTCCAAGAAAAAAAATGAACTGCAGTATGCATGCATGAGCAGAATTTTCCTATTTTAACAATGAAAAAGAAAACATCTGCAGTACATTACCTGAGTAAACTGATAGTTAACTGTGCCACTCAAGAACAGTCTGCACAGTTCATAGGAAGCTGTGTCCTTTGCAATGACAGCAAGTAGCAACAGTGTGTTTATCTAAGAGGAGTTTGGGTGACTTCGTTTTTGACCAAAATTCTATCACAAGTCAAGATAATCAAGAAAACTATGAAGCTCATCTGACACAGGTTTCAAAAATATATCAGGATGCTTAAGTCTTGCTGGCAGTATCTGAAGCATGGTGTGGGTGCAGGCTTCAGACACCCCAAAATCCCATTCTGAAGATGATCCAGCCTGAGCCCTGGCTGAAGCACATCGGGACTCCCAGCTCACATGTTCAGCACACCTTTCTGCAGAAATCAAACTCTGGAGAAGGTAATTCACACACCTGGAGATCACTGCTCAATTCTAGCCTATCAGTTTAGAGATAATAATTTTGTCTGTGGGACAGCTCTAAGATGGGGGAAATAGTATTTATAGTACCTCACAAGATATGGGAGTACTTGGCACCTTTCAAGATAAGGCTGTCAGATCTCTCATAGCATGGACCAGACGCTTTGAAACCAAAACACTGTATACTTATCTAATTGCATATATCTAATTGTGCTTAGTGCTACTAGAGGCATTTTTCAGATATTGTACAGTCCTCTGAAAGTAGTGATAAGAAATAAGAACAGTGAATGAAACTGTGCTCTGTTTATGCCTGGATTTGATACAGTTTCTGCCACTTCACGTGTGGGAAAGGCAATTCACAGCCAGTGCCATGAGAACGGTGCTGCCTGGCTACAGTCCGCAGGCTCCTCACTTCAAGGTTTTCTGTGCCTCCCAATACACCCTGATCTTCCTTCTCTTGCCACAGCCATAGAGTTTCTCAATCTCTCTCCTGGTAAGACCTCCTCCCTGCACCCATTCCCCTCTCTGCAACCTCCCCTTTGCTCCCACCAGCTATATTTTGTCGTGTTCCACCAGCCGACTAAACTTCTGGGCTTCACCAATTCCCTTCCCAAGCACAATGGGAAGAAGCACTAGTTCAGCTAATCAGCATTGCCTAACAGGATGCTCTATTCAGCAGAGGAAGATCCAAAAACTACAGCCATAGATCTGAAAGAACTGGGAATGGATGCAACGCTACCATCATCTGTTATACCAAATATCTCCCTGCTATTTTAATTTGACAGACAACATCATTCAGCCAACCATCTACCCCTTTTCATGCTTTCCCTCTGGGGGAAGGAAAAACAGAAGCAAAAGAATTGACCCAGATGAATTTAAATGCTCAAGTTAAGACTGCTAACTAAGATGAAAGGAATTTTTGCAAAGGTTTTCTTCTTTGAAGAAAACATTGATAACCAAGATTAGCTCCTGCAAAACACAGACTCATTTAAATTTTTTGTCTTAGAAGCAAAGATGCTGTAGCTAAGCAACCTGGCTCTTCCTTAAACTCAAAGTTGGTTTTTCACAGCACCCTGTTTATCACTGAGAACTCTGACAAACCTCCACCTTATTTTATGTAACAGTGTCTGGGGGAGTGCCAGATTAGATCTGGTTTACTGTCATAAGGGGACTTTTCCCATGAATGCAGATGATGCAAAGTTATTTTTAAAATAGCATCCGAAATGTTCTTTGTGTCTACTGCATGCTCTTCAAATACCCTGAGCTGTTGGAGAGAACAGATACACCCATCTGCTTCTGAGTCCAAGAAGTGCTGGCTATGTTTCCTTTACCTGCATACCGAAATGAGCCACTGCCCTTTCTGCCTTAGATTTTGCATTTGAGCCCAGGATTTGATATAGCATTTAGTATTTGTTTTCTACCACTAAAGATGTTGTTTTAAACCAAAATATATTTGGACATGCCCTCTGTTCTGCTTGGGTACTTCTCTTGTCCTAACCTGGATGTAATCTGTAGCTTCAAGAATGATTATTATTTCCAAATTAGAAGCTAACTATAGTTCATAAACCCATTCACTCAGACTGAATCACCAAACAGCTTTCCTTTCAAATTCTTCTAATTCTGACAGCACATTCCCTAATGGATAGGACAGAAAATACACACAAGTAATAAGCAAAATCAGTGACACTGAATATGACCCGGTGGGTTATGACTTCAGATGCTAATCTCTTGCCATGCTTCCCCTCCCACTAACTGTGCTCATTAATAGCCTTTTCCCAGTCTGACAAGGGCACTGAAAAGCATTTGCTTGAAAAACCTTGAAAGCATTAGGTTTCCCCACCTGCCCCCCCTCCAAAATCAGTTCCCATTACAATTCTATTTTTAATCAGTCCCCACCTCCCCCTTGTTCAGTTGCTTGTAACCTTGCATACAGTATAATAAAAGATGATGGTCCCAAATGTTTTGCTAAACAATGGAAAGAAGACTTTGGCTGTACTGCTCTTTTGTTTTCCCTTCTCAACTGGTTTTGTGTTTGTGCAGAATAAATACACACACAGTAGGCCTAAGCATCCTTCTACAAACATAGATATGCAGACACTCTATACAGACAGCAATGCAGCTTTCTTGTTTACTCTGCCTCCCTCATTTCCTCTAGATATTTTTGCACGCTGTCATTTGTGGAATACTGTTGAAACCCAGAGGGATGTCAGCTGAGCCTGTCTCACATAGCAAGCTGTTGGCAGGCTCATTAAGGCCGGGGGAGCAGTGTGGAGTCTGCTGCCATTGCTCACAGACTGATGCCGCTGGAAGGATGTGGCCAAGCTCAAGGGGCCACATCAGCTGATTTCTTCAGACACTCCTCAGCCTTGACGTTATTGTTGGTGTCTCAACAAGGACTCTAAAGTTGTTACTAAAGTGCCAGCAGCTGCTGTCAGCATTTATGGAGAAGAAATCCAATATAATAAGTCTTCAAGGGTTTCAAACAGGGTAAAAGTCCATGTTTTCTTACTCCTATAACCAGCCTTGACTGTACATTGTACAGCACAGCCTGTACAATGAAATTACTTTGCATTTGTTATGGGGTAACTACACTTTTTCTGTTCGTTAATTTCAGAATTGTCTGCATCGTTTTATGATCTACTCAACTTCATTATTTCTAACTCTGCAGATATTACCTGTCATATTTGTTGCAGCCCCAGAGAATCCGTATCTCTTGTTCAATAGCTTTTGGGGATGCTGTTGCCTATTTGAGAGTCAAGGTAGAAGGTAGGAAGCAGAATGTAGCTCTCTCTCACAAAAATAACACCTGGCCATCAGACTCTCTGTGGCTGATCCAGTTATTAAAAAAAAAAGGAGAAAAATGTCACAACTGAAATAAACATTAGCCACAGCTGCAATTTGGCTTTCCCGTGTTCATCATCACCTAATTTCCTGCGTAATTAGCCTGAGGTTAAAGGAGGGCACTCTTGTTCTTCCAGTTCATCTAGGCTGCTAGGAAATCAGAGATGTGTGTGTACTGTCCACAAAAGAGAACAAAGCAGGTAAAAATTTCATTACGTATTAGGACTTTAGGTAGTCCAATTAAAAATGGGGAATCCATAGTTCTCAGTGCTTGTGTTTGTTTTGTACTCGAGGGCATCATACATAAAGCAAGATATTTAAGTGCCACCAATCCTAAGAAAGAACACCCAAATCTAAAGACAGATGGTAGTTAAAGGAAGATTAGTATGTCTCAGCATTTTGCCTATTTGAGTCATAATATTCTTATATCATTCAACCACACACTATTTTTTTTCCAAGCAAGGACTAGCACTACAACTATTCCATGACAATCAGGTTGCTCTTGATGACCTTCCAAAGACAATCTCAGTGTCATAACTAGCATCATCTCCTAGTTCTGCTGTGCCAGACTGCGGGAAGGCAATACAGTGCTTTCAACAACAGTCTCTATTTTCTGGTAGAAGTTGGATCCCACCCATGCCTTCCCTTTTTTCTGTCTAGCACGTACAGACCACTGGCTTACCATATGTTTCCATTCACTGTAATGCACCTCCATCTCCCTCATGTCAACTGAGTTTTATTTAGAAAATAAACACTTCAGAACAGCACAGAAAGTAGGAGAATTTGTCTGCCATGTGTCTAGTACATTTTAGCCACTATAAAATTTACTGAAATATAAAAAAGAAGAATTTTGATTAATCTGTTTTTGTTTTTTTCCTCTTATTCTTTCATTATGTCACTCTGTATGTTTTCAAGCATTAGGGAAGAAGGGAGTTGTGACTCTGAAATATTTAAGTATTCTGATATATTGAGCTCCATGCCTTTCGTTTAATGGTATTGGTAGCCTGGCCACATGGTATGGGCTATGCAGATTTGAGAGCCAAATCAGAAATTCACTGTGGCAAAGGTTTACCCAACAGTCTGCACGAACGCTATGCTGCAGTAAACACTCAAGTCACCTAACAAAACTAAAGCAAGCAAGGAAGGTCTAACTTAAGAAGAACTGGAAATGCAGAGATCTCCATTCTCTTCCTACTCTGCTGGAGACAGACTTTGTAAATAGGGGCAGAGCATTCCACCATCAGCAGGTGTTTCTTTAACTGCTCCTAGGTAGATAAAAGAGGGCACAGGAAATATGATTTCATTAGCATTAATAAGCAAAACTGTGTGGAAAACATTGTTGCACAACTATAAGTTACCCTTATTCCACACAGTGGATTCCAATAAAACAACTATGAAAAGCAGCACATGGGATCTTCTCCTGGGCTCAGCTGTGGTAGTTTCTTCCCAGTAGCTGGTACAGTGCTGTGTTTTGGATTCTCTATGAGAGTAATGTTGACAGCAACAGCCAAAACATCAGTGTGTTAAGCAATGCTTACATGAAGTCAAGGACTTTTCAGTTTCCCATGCTCTGCCACTGAGGAGGCGCACAAGAAGCAAGCAGAGCCAGGACAGGCTGAACTGTGGGAATATCCCACACCACGGAACATCACACTCAGTATATAAGCCGGGAAGAGTGGGGCAGGAGGGGTCACTTGCTTCTGGGGACAGGACAGGCATCAGTCAGCAGGTGGTACTGTGCATCACTGGTTGTCCTTGGGTTTCATTTTCCTTTTTTTTTCTCCATCATTTTAGTAATAGTATATTTTATTATCATTTGTATTATTACTTTTTACTTTGTTTCCATTATTAAACTGTTCTTATCTCAACCCATGAGTTGTATCTTTTTTCCCCCCCGTTCTCCTCCCCATGGCAGTGAGGGTAGGAGAAATGAGCGAACGACTGCATTGTACTTAGTTGCCAACTGGGACTAAACCACAAGAGACCTAGGACTGGGTTTTTATTCTTGGCTGCAGAAATGCAACTTACAATCCCACCCCTCTGCTGACATATTTTGCTCATAAGACATTAGGAGAAGGAGGAGCACTTGTCAAAGTATATAATCACATTTGGGATAACCAGAATATATTAAAAAACAAGGTTTACCAGATCACATGGGAAACATTATTTTCTTCTAGGAAGAAACATGAGCTATTTAAGAAGTATTCCCTTGAATTCAGAAGTCAAAAAGTACTTGATAAAGAAAAACATTTTTCACTTGCAGAAATAGTTATTCATAAATCAGTCTTTATCAGAGACTTAGCAGAGACTTCTTTTCTCATTTCAAGTTTATTTTAAGATAAAAAATCAAAGTGAAAATACAAAAAAAAATATGTTTACAAAAATTCTGATTTCTTCTTGCTCATATATGTTAGCAGCTGAATTCATCAAAACCAACTGTTTTCCTAAATTTAGACTTGGCTTTGATAAATTGGCATTTTACAGCAAATTAGGCAAATATCTCCTGACTTCTGGTAGACAAATGTCAAATTCCCCTACATTTTAATTGTCCTTTCCAAAAGCACAGAAGTGCACAAGGTGCCTACTCTCACAGAAAACAAATGAGTGCCTTGGAAATCACCTTTACATGGCAGAATTAAAAGAAAAACCAAAATGTATTTTGTTTTAAAGTTTCACTGAACACATATGACTGGCCAGGCTGAACGATCTATGATTTGCTGACAGATGGAACCAGACACAGACCTTCAGAAGACAGGGGAAGCAGGAAGGAGCTGAGCACAAACATTTTAGTCAGCTCTGTCAAAATGTTGGCATTTCTACTGAGAAGGAATTACAGTATCCAATTCTGCCTGTTATTCTGTATCACTCTATCAAACGACCATGTTTTTCTGAATAATTACTATTAGCATTTCAGCTACTTCTACTATATTTTCCAAAGCTGTCCAAGCAAAAGTGACACAGACATTAAAAGCCTATTTTGATTTTGAGCGCAAAATAATTGTTAGACTCGCAAAACAGAACCTCATAAATCATGTCATTGGTAATCTTTTTCCCTGTAACCATTATCTCTTCACAATAACTTAGCTTCTATTTAACACCAATAATTCTGAAATGCAGGCAGTCCTGAAACTCATGCATTCCGTAACACCTTGCACAGAAAGATCTCTTCACACCTACAAACCACATTTAATGTCTATAAAGTAAGTAACGTTTATACCACAGAACGCTACTCAGTGTAAAGATTTGTTATTGAAGTGAGGTCCCTCAGGGACAGACGTACCTCAGAATTGTTGAGATGACACCTGTGTGTCCCTGAGAACCATCCCTCGTTCGAACACTGGTCAATGTCCACCTTCTGCAGATTGATGTCGACTTTGACAACACCTCTGAAAACAGAGAGAAACAGCCTTGAACATAACTACAGAAATAGGTTAAACTTCTTTATTATGCTGTAGCCTGAAAAGCAGAACGACATCTTTCTTCCAAATATGGAATTTGACAAAATGTCTAAAACCAGAGAAGTTTTGTGCTCCCAGAGCCATGATCACAGACACACATTCTAATTTTAGACTTTACTGAGATGTATTATGACAAGAGCTCGGTCAATCTAACACAGTAAGAGTAGGGTGGCAGTTAAGAACAAGTTATATTTCAAACAATGTAATGCCCTTCACATTTTACAGTGCAGCAAACACCCAAATACAGTGAAAGACCTGCACTACTTTTTCTGAAGCCACCAACCTTCCCAGCCAATTCTGAGAGCAAGGGACCAGGCACTGCATCTCACTCTATGTCCAGCAAAAACTACATTCTCCCCTTTGCTCCAGGGAATCCTATTTGCCAAAACAACTGGCAAAAGCCTTTTTTTGTACTCTCCCCAGTGACAACCCAGCCTCCAGAGACATTCAGGCCTCTTCTCTGCAGCTCAACATCCTCCTCCAGCAGGCATCCAAGCCCTCTCCCCACACCTCTGCCAGCTGGCCCTGCAATAAAGCCTGATACATCAGAAAGCTGCATAAGCCAGGATTAGACCACTGATGTCTGTGAAGCCAAAAAAGAAGTTTCCTACACACACAGGTCCTGCAGGACTGTCTGAATTGAGTAAGGCCTATACCAAGAAGTCTCTAGGTTTCATCATCAACAGTTTACCTCAAAAATTCTTTTGAAAGAAAAGCTAACAAGCCAGTTTCAAAGCTGACACTATTTTTTTAAAAACTTGAAAATCATCAGAAGAGAAAAGGTACAAGAATGTAGTCGTACATCTTTTAAAAAAGCCTTCAAAGAGTTACACATTCTTCAGAATGATATAGGACATTTACAGCATCATTTTGTTAGAGCATGTCACCTATGACTGTTTTGCTGTGGTCCAGACTTGACAAAAATGTCAATATGCAACTTCTAGTTGCTAAATCATTACACAAACTCATTCATAGTGGATGAATGCTCTGTGCTGATTTCCTTAATCTAGAATACCATTCCTTTCAAGTCAATCATTTCAGCCACTTGGGACAGATGTTTTCATTTCCACAGTCTGGACTTCCACCACTACAAACACCATCATCCCTTCTTTCAGGCTGTGAACTAACAAGGGCATGGCCCAGCCTCCATCTCAAAAACACCTCGCTCACCTCAAAGCATGTTCCCTCTTTTAATTAATGCTCATAACACATTAATAATAGTAACAAGATAGCTACAGAGTCATATATTTGAGAGGGTACTTACAAACAAAATTAGAACATGCATAAGAGTGAGCTTGATCAAAACCAGGACAATACTGCTCCCTCATACCTGACCCCAGTACAACAAGAGTCCACAACAGCTAAATTTGGACATTCATCTTCAGACATGCAATATAGTAACTGGGGAAACACAACTACATCATGGAAGTGGTCAGAAGAATGCATTAGAAAATTACATAGAACAGACAGTAGGAAGTTAGACAGTACAGGAGCACTTCATCCCCTGCAGTCTCCTGCCTAGCATCCAAACAATCTAATGCTGGCCACATTTAGAAGTTACTTGAAATATTTAAGTGCTGGTTCTAGCAAGTACAATTTAAAATAGCACACATCACACTTCTAGAATATTCTGGTATGGTTTTTGTTTATGGCTTTGTGCCTTTGTACACTTGTTTTGAACAGCAGTTTCACCAGGGACTGCTCAAACCATACTTCTACCCCCAAGGAACTCGTTTTTCCCATGTTCCAGGTGAGCAATAACCTTAAGAGGAAAAACTGCCATACTGCACACATTATCTCTTTAAAATGTTGATATCAGTGGATTACAAACTTAACCTGGCAAGACAGTCCCTGACGCAGATGCCCAAAACAGTAGAGGTAACAGATTACTAATCTGATCATGTGTAGACCCCACCAGGTAGGTTTCTAATATTTTCTGGACCTTTATGAGCAAATATTAGTGTGCGGGCTGAGGACAGGACCTGTTCTGCAAGTGTATAATCTCCCCATGGCTGAATAGAGGCACAAAGCAGGCAGCAGGACCAGGACCAACACCACTCCTTGCTCTCCTAATTCATGTTATACACCAGTCACATCAGCAAAGCTATCAAGGGTTAGCATCATCCTGCCTACTCTAAAGAAATCAGTTTATACAGTAGGAAAAGCAGAGATGATTCAATTTCAATAGAAATGCAACCCATTCACGTGGGACACATCAAGCACCTTATGGAAGAAGGTTTTATTTCCTTTACACAGAAAGTTTTTCACTTGTGTACATTTTGTTTTTAACTGGTAGAAGAGGAAACTCACCTTTCCCTCCTCAAACACTTCTGCAAAGAGAAGTACAGATTACAAATGAAGGACAAACTAATCACTGCCAAAAGAGAAGAAATACCTTTAAGAGTTTGCTGTGTGGTATCACGAGCAAGCCCTGTAGGAGCAGAGTGTCAGTAAAAAAAGAATATACATATTTTCAAAAGAAAACTTACCTAGAGGTTACTTGTGAGAAAGACAACACACAAGCCAGAGAAATTAGGGTCAGTAAGTATACTGAGAAAGCATTTGAGTATGGCCTTGTACCAGAAGTGCTGCAATTTGGAGAATTCACGGCATGTTCTAGTGGGACAGCATCAGAAAGCAGGAGAGCATCCTAACCCTCAGAGCCACATACTGGAAAGAAAGGAAAATCCTTCTGGACTTCTCACATCAGAATTGATTAAAGAACCTACATCCTTTGAAAGCTCTTTAATACAATTATTTTGTTAAAAATAGATGTGAAAATCAGATTTATTCAGCAGCTGTCATTGGAAGAAGTCTCTTGTGATCATTCAGTCCAATCACCTGCTCAAAGCAGGCTCAGTTAAGTTCAGGGGTTTTTTATACCTTCAATAATGGAGACTTCACCATCTCTGGGAAACCTGATCTAGTGACTGACCAAACTCACAGCATCAAAAAAAGTTTTCTGATGTTTAAATGAAATTTCTTTTATTTCAGTTTGTGCCTCTTGGGCTTTTTAGCCTTTCATTGAATAAGGCTGAAAAAGATCTGTCTCTCTCTCTCCTTTACACTTTTTCACTGGGTACTTACACAAAATGCCCCTGCAGCCTTTTCTTCTCCAGGCTGAACAGTACTAGCTCACTCAGCCCTTCTCATCTGCCAGATGCTCCAACCTTTAACTATATGTGTGGCCCTTCACTAGACTTGCTTCAGTACATCCATGTCTCCCAAGCTGAGGAGCCCAGAAGTGAACATAGCACTCTTGATAGAGCCCCACCAGGCTGGGTAAAGAGGAAGGCTCACTTCCCTCAAACCATTGGCAAAACTTCCTCTCATAGACCAGGAGGCTGTTGGCTTTCTTTGCCACAGGCATGCGCTGGTGATTCATGTCAAACTGGCGCCCACCAGGAGTACAGAGAAGTGACTGACCTCCAACTGGACACCAGTCATCTACACACAGAAGGCTGCTGAGTTGGTTAAACACTACTTTCCCCTCAGAAATCCACGCTGACTACTCCCAATCACACTCCTCCTCTTCATGTGTTCCAGAAGAGGTTTTCACAAGGATTTACTCCATCACCTTCCCAGGGACCAAAGTGAGGCTGATCAGCCTGTAGTTCCGGGAAGATATCAAGTACCTTGGACTTTTCAACATCCTTTGTCACAAGGTACACTTTTCCATTCAGCAGTGAAGACCTTGGAAAAGACCTTTTAAGATCACTGAGGCCCAACCATTAACCAAGCACTGCCAAAGTCACCACTAAACCATGTCCCTAAGTGCCACATGTTTTAAATACCTCCAGGGATGGTTACTCAACCCTGACAGCCTGTTTCGATGCGTGACAATCCTTTCAGCGAAGTGAGTTTTCCTAATATGCAATGTAAAACTCCTCTGGCATATGGGGGCCGGTGGGCCCACAGCACAAGGGACAAAGGGAGTCCATTGGTGGGACCATCCCTAGGCACAGAAATTCTCTCAGGTTATGGTGACTGAAAAGAGCTCTCCCAGGATGCTTTGTTCTATTATGTTAAAGTACCCCAGTTCTGCTTCCCCGGTTGGCCAGTTGTCCTTCCCACCCCTTACACCTTATTTACCATTGCCCTAGCAAGCTCTCCCCTTCCCTGCTCTCCCACTGGCCTTTGTTCCTCACCACTCCCCCAGAGTGTCCCCATTGGCTCCCGTATCCCAGTCCCACCTGTGTTCTGCCCCTGTGCCCTCCGACCACTGGTCCCTGGTGCTCTTCCCCGCCCCCCCCCAGTATATAACCTTGGACCCTCCATCGTTCTTCATCTTTCATCACTGGAAACCTTCACGCGCGGGGCTGAATAAACCTCTGTCGTGTGATTCTTCACAGGGGATNTCTTTGCCGTCGATCTGTCGAAGAAGCTCTCTGGTGCGTGTGCGTATGTGTGAGTGCAAGGGCGGCCGAGCAACTTTCTGCTGGAGTCGGTTTGGAAGGTCCTAGCACCCCACCAGATCACCCCCGAAACCGACACTGGCACAACTTGAAGTCATTTCCTCTTGTCGTATTGCTTGTCACTTGGGAGAAGAGACCAACCCCTACCTCTCCTCAGCCTCCTTTCAAGTAGTTGTAAAGAGCAATAAGGTCTCCCCTGAGCCTCCGCTTCTCCAGGCTTAACAACCCATCTCCCTCAGCTGCTCCTCATAGGACTTGTGCTCCAGACCCATCACCAGTTCCATTGCCCTTTTCTGGACTTGCTCCAGCCTCTTTAATGTCTTTCCTGCAGTGAGGGGCCCCAAAATTGAACACAGGATTTGAGGTACAGCCTCACCAGTTATGAGTACAGGGGAATGATCACTTCCCTGGTCCTGCTGGCCATACCATTGCTGATACAAGATACTCATGATCACAGTCATGTTCAGACAGCGACTCCATATTCCTCCCAGGTTACCAGGCCCTGCTTCCACCTGCACTTTCAATTTATGCTTCAAGTTTTGTCAGGATCTCCCTGTTAAGCTATGCAAGCTTGAAAATATTTTCATAATACTTCTTCCATTAAGACTTTAAAATTCTTCCATTTCAAACTAAATGCATGTTCCTTTTGCTTCTCTTGTACTAAAACTTTTCTTACAAGAATGTTTGTCTTTTCCAAACCCCAATCTTCATGAACTCAATGCAAACTTTTCTACCTAGTCTTCCCATCTGCAGCTCTTCTGTTGATATGGTTAAGTTGTTCTGGTTTTCCCTTTTCTCAGAGCTTAGTGAGTTTCTGGAGTGAAAATTCACCACAAGAAGAAACAGCACAGTGCAGAAGCAGGAGGAGGAAAGCAATCTCCCTGAATAGTTACAAGCTGCCATAGGATTTCAACTGTTTCCCTCCATGGTATGTTATTATTCTTTTTTCACTAGATCTCTGCAATAGATGTTTCATAGTAACATCACAGTTCTGAAGTAGTACCAGGGTCTGAAACTACTGATACAGTGCTTTCAAAAGCAAAGTTTCTTTAAGCGTATATGTGGCATTTACAAACAGTATCATGATGGTACAAGACTTCTACTGCGTTCATTCGAGATCCTTTGCCATTTTAAAACACCATCTCAGACTTGTACCCCACTGCTATTACACAGAGTACACCAATATGTACACAATATATTTTTAAAATTCATCTGTGATTAATACAGTAGCTGGCACAGCCTGTTTAGCCACCCACACTTTCAGTTATTTTTGATTCAGCATTCAGAAAATGGAACATATGGAAGAACACATCCTCCCAGAACGTATATGGACCAACTCCCTGTGTTATATTTATCGAACTAATTGGGAATAATTGCAGTGTTGCTATCTTGGTGGAAGCAATCAAGACAAATATCAAGGGTGTAAGACTAGACTCTGCTTCTCAGCGTAACACATTCATCCACACTGGCAATGCTGCCTGGCTGAACCCAAGCCACAGCCATAAGTTAATAACAATATTACTGGTAATTGTGGACCATCTGGCAGGTAAGTATATTTTGTTAGTCTCCTTTTAATAATAGATATTTGTTTCCTGCCACAATTTTACAGTCCTTACACACACAAAAGAGATATTTGAGGATTGCATGTCCATGCTAAGCATGCAGTTAAGAAAGAATTAGTTGAATTATACATAAGATAATCATTGAAGAATGATATCATCAAGGATTTTCTGTCAGGTCAGAGGTTTGATTTAAGAGGCTTTAATGCATGTCTGTATTTCCAGTACTACTGTTTGTTGGCATGCTGCTTGCCTTGAAATCTGTGCCAGAAATTGATTTAAGCTTATTTTCCGAACCTACTAGCTATCTTGATAGTTTCAGTAGTTATAATATTTCATTGTAACAACATGTTGTAAAACCTAGCTACAGAATTTTTTTTGCCTCTACCATTGCATCATGGGAAAAAAAGGCAGAAGGAGCATGTTCTCCTTCTCCCAGTCAGTTTAAGCCAGAACAGTACAAAATAATAGCCTGCCAACATTTAAATGGTGATAAACAGTATCCTTGTCCTCTAGATCTTCAAAAGCTTTTTTGGCACAGAGGTCATCACAGCTCAGCTAAACATGCAGTTTGCCTTCTAAGTTTGTACATTTATTTTTGAGACTGTAAGCATTGAGAGCACTCATAACTAAGGTATAAGGCAGGGTTACCACACACTGAAGTGGGCATCATCCCCCACATCTAAACAGCTGCTTAGATTCTTGCTGTCATATTCATTCAGCCCTCCCTGCTGTCCTTCATAACTCCTCTTTACCACAAAACAAGGAAATAAGAAAAACAAGTTCTCTAGAGCCCTCAGAAATCTACAGATGCCCACTCCTCTGGACAAACACACACTGTCTTTAGCATAGCCAAAGTTTTCAGGGCAGATGCCTTTTCTGACCCCTCTTATTTTTGAGATTGCCACTTTCAAGAATATTTATCTTCAAATACTGCACACTACCTGACACCTGAGGCTCCTCCAGTATACCATCAACTGAGCATCCAAAAATAATCCCGGTGTTAAATTCACAAATAAGTTTCAGATATAAGTCTTACTGACAAACAGCAGCTTCTGCAGGTTCAGCTTGCCTTTGAAAGTTAAGATTTAGGATTCTGCATCACTTAGACATTGTCAAGTTGTTACCGTGCATAACCAGCCAGATTCACAAAAGGCTACTGAGACATGACACGATTTTGACCTGGTCACAGGGTTACCACCAATTCCTTACAAACAGGAGAGAAACTTCCCTAATTCCTCAGCCACAGCATGACTGCTGCTCTTCAGCACACATTTTCAAAGGAGAACCAGCTTTCACTAAAAATAAACTTAACTGAGAAGTAAGGTATAGCAGTGTGGGCACATAAATTAGGATTCACCTGCAAAGAAAATCCCTCTAGGCCATTTGGAACAGTACTACAAGGACAGAATACTTAAAGCTGAATTCTCTATTGTCTTAAGAATTATTCCATATTTAAATCTGCCTTGAGACTTATGGCATGCAGTGCTGCCTCCCTGGGGATTTCCCTGCAGTTTAGTCAGAGAGTTTCTTAGATACTCTGAGGGGCAGGGATGGTTTGGGGGTCTTTTTTGCTTGAGGATGCTCAAGTTGCAGCTAGCATCCCGACTCTTGTCACAAAACACCTTGTATAGGAATACCAGATGTCAGTGATGGTGGAGAACCACTTACATCTGATTATTCCCATGAAAAAAGATCTTGGAGCCAAATTCAGGTTACTTTTTTTTAAGTGTTTCCATTACCCTCCATGGGGTCAAAGAGGCAGGTGGAAAGAAAGGGTCCCAAGGAACAGAGCACAATAGAAGAAAATAAGTTAGGAACACAAAGAGCTTTTGAAATAGAAGAATCCTACACAGGAGGGATGGTCTCAGCCTAACTATACCAAATCCTGTGACCCTGAAGACTTATTTAAAGGTAACAAGGTCATTTTAAAACTCAAAAGTAAGTGGAAGCCAACCTTAAAAAAAAAAAAAAAAAAAAAAATGAAAAGACAAAAACCTGGC
>VYZQ01041200.1:0-60446 GCA_013400655.1 Mystacornis crossleyi | reverse complement strand
CGCCACCCCTGGGCCTGGGGCTGTGGCCCCCCACCCCTGGGGCCGAGGGGAGGAAGGTGAAGGCCATGGCCCCGCGGCGGAGCTGGACCATGGCCCGGCCTGGCCTCCCACCAGGCCGCACCTGGGCTCGCGTTGGCAGGGCCCAGCCGGGCCCCGCCGGGCCGGCCCAGCCCCCACCAGGGGGGTGAGCGGGCCCTCTGTTACCTCTGTCTTCGCCGGAAGAGCAAGAGAGAGATTCCCGCCCTTCATCTCCTTTTAATCTGAATTCACAGGGCGTACCCCTTCTCTAAGTGGCTCAATAGAGCTGTCGATATTCAAATTAGTTAATTGATTGGTTCTGTCCAGTTCTGGAGGAAATTGCAGCACCTGTTGCTGCAAACCACTTCCTCCAGGAAACAGAGCCAAAAGGAAGAAAAACCTGAAAAGCAGGAAGAGGTGTCAACCCATGACACCCCCAGACACTTGAAATAGCAAGTGGTAATATATGCTTGAAAGATCACATCTTATCGCCAACAGAGAATGTTATTCTAGATTAGGAGAAAATGTCAGAAAACACATTGATGACTTTGACGCCCAATTGTTTATGGAGAACTTGCATCTGATATGCAGAGGTATCTAATATGCAGATGCAGACTCCACAGTTTAAATAAACAACTATTCAAAAGTTTTGTTAGCTTATTCACAGTTGGGAAAAGATGGATGCTGAAGTTCAGGTCTAAATATAGTCCATATAAAATACAAATAAAAATACAGTCCACTCTGCTTGTACTTTATAGACATGATGTGAGTGTTGGGAAACACTGTGCACATGTACTGAGAGCTGGAGGTGCCCTCAGCCTCTGTGGCAAGGACACACAGTGTAACACGCTTGCACTAAGGAGAGCAGAACTGCAGCTCAGAACACACACCCAAAGCAGTCAGATCCCTGAGCCAGAATTTATTTCAAATAAATTCTTTATTTGAAATTGAAACAAAGGTAAACCAGAAACGCCTGTGTCAATTAAGGCAGTGTGCAGCAAATGGAATAAATGGCTAGCGTAGTACCTGCGCTGCCTTCACAGAGCAAATCCCACGTCCCCTTAATTTCCAGTATAAATGTTGTGCTAAGTAAGGACATTAAGTGGGAAACACCCCTAATAACGGTGGAAGAGGATTCACTGCTCTATCCAAAAGGAGACATTAGTGTTTCAGGCCCTATTTTATGAAGCCTAAAGACTAACATGAATCCCCAGCCCCTGCAGCAGAATAAGCTGCTGAGCTCAGACCCTCAGCCGTCCCTGGGTGAGCAGTAACACACATGGAGAGGAGGAGTGCTCGATCCCCTGATAATCTGTTTAGCTGCAGGAAGAGTGCCTCCATTCAAAGGGTAGAAATATTTCTTGTCCTTAACTAGCTAACTCGTGTATTTGGGTACAGATTAATGGATGTCTGCTGAAGCACGGCAGAGGTGGTAGGAGCGCTTATCTTTGGTTTAATAGCCAGGGCCCAGAACATTCCTATGGCAAGTGAGATGTAGAGACTCTACTCAAAAAGAGCTTCAAACCCACAACTTTGAGGAGACAGCCCAACAGCAGTCCAGCACCTTGTCAGGGTCAGAATGAAGCAGGCAAGAAATGAATGAGATAAATGCACTAAGATGAGATAAAGGAGGAATCACCTGAAAAATAAAGTTTAAAAATCATTATAAGCATCAGGAAAATAACATCTCAACCAGGACATGTTATATGAAGTAGCTAATTTTTTTCTGAGCGCCTTGGTTTAGTAATGAACTAGGTGATTACAATGAGCATTCAAATTAATACAGTGCTTTTTAACAACTAAATATGCATTCTTCAGAACTATCAGGGAAGAATAATCACTGGGAGAAGAGCACAGGCAAGGTGTAACATTCATAGTATTTCCAACAATATCTCAAGAAAAATAATTTTGTTATCAATCATGAATACACACAATGCTAATCCAGTCTGTACAGCAGTAAATTGAGGTCTGTTGTTTTCTTCCTTGCTGCTTCAGGGATTTAGGGCATTATAAATATTTTTTGAACTTTCAAAGATGTAACCCACAATATGACGGCATGGTAACTTTATAATTTGGACTTAACTTCATATCTAGATGAAATATTCTCCCTCCCAATTATTATACCAATTACTTTTTTTCAAATATATTTCAATACTAAAATCATCTTGCATTTGCTCTCCGTTACATAAAACAGAACAAAGTGTCATCTGATGTAGATTAGCATATCCTTACTGAAGCCAATGAAATTAGATTAATTTATATAGATAAGTATTTGCCCACTCACCTCATATACAGAAGGAAGAATACAGAATTCCTATTAAAATGTTACAAGAACCTACATCCTGTTACATTTTGTTCTAAGAATTTGCAGATGTCAGCTAATGAAAATAAACTTCAAAGGGAGGAATAATTTGAACTAATTGGGAGATAAATCACAGTCTCAAAATAAGTTCTGTTTGGAAATGGATGCGTTATGCTGTGTTGTTAAGTAGGTCTTTTAACAGCTTTGCTGTTTCATGTAGAGCTGTCCACTTGAATTAAGACACAAAAAGCTGAAGCTACGGATCGTGGACCTTGAGGTTTGAGGCAGCCCTTGCTTTCAAGCTGATGAAATATTCAAAATAAACCCTTTTATTTTTCTTCTTGGAAGAAACAAGATTTATCCAAGAAAACCAGATTATCCTCTCCCTACTCCTATCCATCTGCCCCATTCCACACTCAACAGAAAAACAAGAGGTGAGACAGAGTAGACGCTTCTTTTTAAACAATGAATGAGAAGGACATAACAATGATATCAGAGATGGAAGGGAAAAGTGGAGCCAAAGAAATTTTGTTTTTCTGACTCTTTTTTAAATAACTTGTAAAAAGAGAGGCCCTGCTTGACTATAGGTCAGACAGACTTCACTCTGGAAGAGAAAGGCAAGGTGTTGGAGGTAGTACAGTGAGAAAAATAAAATAATGATACAGCCTTTTGTCATATATACAAGGCTCCAGCATACCCATCTTTTTGATTTATGAAAGCAGTTTTAATGGACAAGAAGGCACGTGGCCAGATAAGCTTTGGGCCAAACCTTTAAAAGTCATACAAACCCTATAAAGCAAGAATAGCAGATGAGAAATGAAATAGTCATTTGCCTCTGCAGTGTTGGGGTGGGAACTCCGTATGGTTGATCTGGACAGTCCTCTGACACTGAAGAGGGAGGCATGACATGAAGAAATAAGGCAGACAGTGGGTAGGAGCAGACTCTCAAATACACCTTCGGGTCTCTCAGCACTGATGCCCTTTATTTGCAGCTGTGGTGTTCACATCTCCTGATGTGGATCACTGGTCACTGGGACCTGTAGTGAGTAACGATGCACAGAGCTACATCATTCATACAGATGGTAAAGAGGTCTTGTGGGGCTAAGAGCTTTTTGGTCTTTGAACTCAGAAAAAATTCCCTTTAGAAGAAGAAATCTCTTCAGCCAATCCAGCATTCCTCTAGAATTGTCTTCAAAATTAATGTCAGTTGAAGAGCAGAAGGGAATTTTTGTACATGTCTGTAAAACTGGGGACACTTGAATCTATCTGAGATCTGAGCAAAGGTGACGTTCAGCAGAAAGTGCTTGTTCCCCACCAATTCTAGAAATCAGGGGCTTCTGAAAAGATTGAAAGCTAATACTGATGAGGTTGAAGGAGGATTCAGCCATTATTGTCAAGAGGAAACCTATTTCAGAGGAACATTTCAATTTACTTTCTCTAGAAAGACTGATGATTTCCCATGAAAAAAACCCAACCTACTTTGCAGCAATAGAAAGGAAGGATAACTGTGTTCCTACATCTAACCTCGGCCTGCAATTCCTCTCTCTAAGGCATAATATCACCAGTGGTTTAGTTTTTGCACTGATTATCTCAATTACTTTTCTAAGGCAATTCAAACAGTAAATTCAAAACAAAGGTGTGCCAGTTACACATTAAGTTGTAGCTTCAAGGACAAATTTGTTCATACTCAGTTTTCATCTAAATAGACTGTTGATTATTTGCTTACTACAAAACATAATTTGTGAAAGGTGCCTATTTTTCACAAATCCTGTCCAGCAGTGTGGGATGGGTGTACTTGAGTTGTCTTGACAGTATAATCCAGCTGTTGCTTCAATCTATGAAGCATGCACCAAGGGCAGACAGAGTGGGGGACTTGGGACTGAGACTGTCAAGAGCTTTGTTACCCATACCTTCCGCTCTCTTTTGTTAAATGTTTGTCAGAGACAGCATCAGTCCAGTGCAGCGCTTGATGCTTCTCTTTTGCCGGTGCAGGCTAAAATACCAGCTCTCTCAAGAGTCAGAATGCTTCTTGATCCCCACTGTGCTCCAGAAAGAGAATGATTCGCTAGGTCACTTGTTAAACCAGTGTCTCTTCTGACTCAGGTGCACCAAATGACTAAAGGCAAGGGAGCCACATCAGTGTGTCCTTTTCCAAGAGTGTAAGTAGTGGCCCACTTTGATTGTAGCATAAGTAATAGGACTGCGGTCTGCCTCCTGTCATATGTTGCTGTAGGGTTCCAGCAACCTTCCGGAGACAGATTTGGTCTGTGGAAAGAAACAGGGAAATTATATTTGCGTGGATGTTCAGAGATATTTTATTCTCCCAGCCTCATGGCTGGGAGCTTCAGCACAGACTGCTCCTCAAGAACCATGGGACAACCAGAGCGTTCTCTGGGCGGGGGCAACACCCATGCCCAATAGGGTACAGAGCTTAGGCACATGTGACAGGGAGCAGGGAAAAAGCCTTATGTCCCAGGGCATGTTCCCATCCCAGGGCCCCTCCCCACTGGGGCTGGGGGACGGGACCTCCACAGTCGTAGACATACAATACTTTTACCAAGCATAAGTTTCTTTTTCCTTTACTGAGATACAGTAAATTTACTGATTCTGAGTAACCTACATAAGGACGTGCAGTTCTTCACGTAAAATAGACTTCCAGTAGCTGTAAGAGAAGCCAGCCAGCTCTAGGTATTTCATTGAAACACAAATGACGGCCTTCAGAGCAGTAAAAATACTGGTGGTAGTAAGATAATCCAGGGACCTTTTTTGACAAGTCCACTGGTTTTAGTGCTACTTCCCTATTCAAAATCTACTTTTTTTTTTTCAGTTGGTTTGTCTTAACTCCATCTTTATTTTCAAATAGATGCAAAGGCTAAAATCTATCTACACTTCAATCAATAGTAAACCACTCACAGATTTTGCCAGAGTCAGTATTTTAGTTTACACTGACAAAGGAGAGACACCATCAAGGTCTGCACTGGACTGATGCTGTGCCTTGCAAACATTTAATGACAGAGAGGGGAAGATAATGGAAAATGTAGCTTTTGACACTTTTAAGTCCCTCATTCTGTCCATGCTTGGTGCATGTTCCAAAGTTTGAAACAGCAGCTAGGTAAGAGAGAGATGAAGTATATCCAAACCCATGCTGCTGAATTTCTGGAAAGTGGAGTCCCTTCACATGTAACTCTGCCAAGGACAATTCAGGTCAATGACTTTTTTTCACTGACTTACAAGAGAATGTTGTCTGGTTTTACCCTGCTGTGATTAGAAGATACATAACCTTCAGCTTTGCTTTCAGCATCAGTCATTTGTAGCTAATAATTTCAGCAGATGTAAGCAGCCTCTGTGCTGCTGATTCTTCTGAATCAAGATATTTTAGTTAAAAATCATTTTAGAAAGCAAGACTTGGACTCTGTAGGTTTGGAAGATTCACAACATTCTACTTTTTCTCCTAAGAGATATCAAAGAATTATGTTAAGAGAGATGTAAATCATCCATTCTCTTCCACAACCAGGAGAGGCATCTTCTATCTGATAAGGCAGAACCTATCAGCCATCTTATCTCAGATCTGCTATTTATACTGCCCCTCTGCAAATGTGTTATCACTGCCCTGCATGCTGTTCTAAGGCATTTTCCACAAAACCTACAGATTTCCACATCCGAAATGAGCACAACCCAGATCAAATTTATACAGAGGCTGGAACTGAGTCTTCACTTTGGATGGCTGTGTGTGGGCGTGTGTGCATGTATGTGTATTTGTGTAGGCGTATCGGCATTCATTGCTTAAATTTTGTTCCTGCTGTAAAAACGACTTGCATAGAAGTTTATTTTAATACCAAATTGCAAGGTTAGTTCATTTTACAAGATGGCAGTTTAACACATTGGGAGAAGGAGGGAAAATAGATTTTTCCTAAGATCTGCAGTGTCTGTGATGCTCTGCAACAAACAGAGCAGAACAAAATTCTGGTGACCGTTTTGATGAAAAAGTGAATGTGCTCAGTGAGCCAACAAGAAGCAGTCAGGGTAATCAAATATGAGACTAGATAATTTTTTCCTCTTCTAGCCATTCCATTTGACTTTCTGTAATTTCATTTAAGACAGAAATGTTGTACTTAAGGGGTTTTAATGCTTTTTTAAAGTAAGTATGCTAAATTAGTTTGTGTGGAAACATTTCTCTGTAAAAATCAGCTGCAATATATGGTGAGTTCATTCTTTCCCTAAAGGTAAAATCAGCTGTAATAACTTTCATCCTAACTCTACAAAGAAACATTCTATAACTTTGGCTCTTAAATCTCCACAAAGCCCGTATAGAAATAATCACAATAAATGAAGATCAGAGAATGAAGACAAGCTGGCTTTAGGGCTCCATTAAAGCCATTAAAGATGGGAAGAGAAAGGAAGTGTGCCTTCAGAGCCTATGCAGTACTGTAGCTTATGCCACATATAAGTGGGAAACTCAGCGGCTGACAGCTGGATCGGGCCCCTCCATCTCTGCGGTTCAAGGCAGGTTCCTTTCCCTCCCTCTGCCCAAATGAAAAATTTTCTCTCGACATTGTGATGTACCTGTTGGGTAAAATTCACATCACTTGCTTAAAGCCCATCATATCCTCTCTCTGCAGCTGTGTCCCAGTGTCAGGGTTACCTTTCCACCTCCTGGTGGGACCCATCTTTTAGGAGTGCGTATCCCAGTGGCCCCACCCTGATGCAAGCACTGAATTGTGTACTCATGGCAGGGGTTCACCAAGGTCTGCCTGAAACCAGGCGCAATTGTGGGAGGAGGCAGCACCATTCAGTGTGACACAGGTGCCGGCTTGGTGTCTGGGGGTGGTGTTGCAGATGTGTCTCCTATTGCCGTTGCTGTAAATGAAAATGCTTTTGTACTGGTGAACTCTCACATACCAAACACACCAAGTACCTCCATTAAACGACCAAATGCTGCAAAAATAGTCTAAAACTGGGGGGGGAAATCCCTTCCTTTACTACTCAACTACGTATATACACAGACACGCATATCCACATGCTTTGAACCCTATGGATTGTCCTAACCATATTCCTTTTATACTCCAACCCCACCTACATTTTTACCCTTGAGAGACTCAATTGCTCAGCTGAGGCAACATCAGAGCCAGCATTTGCAATGACAGGAAGAGGAAGGTGCAGCATCTCACACAGCCAGGAAGGAGCAGAGGGCAAGAGAGGTGGAAAAGCTCTTCCAGCATTCCTCTTATGTCCAGCAGTAGTGCCTAACAAAGACTGCAGTGCTGAGAGGTGAGGGTTAAATCAGCTGAGCTCCAGGGCACACCCTCTGACTGAAGCTTGCAGAACTTTTATTTTTTCTGTACCCTGTGAGCTCCACAAAAGTGTGCAGCCACCCCTGCTGTGCTTTCCACTGCTGTTCACGATGCTGCAGATGTTCCCCTGTCTCCCCACTTTGCTCTAGGCCATCAGACTTGATAAATTCCTATTGCAAACAGAAGATAAGCTCCATGTTTATTGAAGTGGAATGATACCAAGCCTATTTTCATTTCTGCTACTCCAGGAATATGCATTATGCATACATTTTACATTAATGCCAGTTGGACTCAATTCTGCATCTTCCTGTCAGCTGAAATGATTACCTTTTTTTCTGGCAGTGACATGATGATGCTGTATTTACCTGAACAGGCTTTTAACTCATGAGCCTACTCAGCTGCCTAGTATTTTCTGTTTTGAACCACATTATTTTTGATAATGAAATATGTGTGGTCCTATCAGTAAGAATGGTAAAGCAATCTGCATACACTCTTAATCTTCCCTCTCTCTTGAAATTTTGGCCCCTGTGGGAGTCATCTGTTACAGGAGGAGCAAGGGCACGGTCCTGAGCAGCAGCATCCAGCCTGCAAGGGAGTGCAGACCCTGGGAGGGTGCTGGCCTTGCCCAGCACTCCTTCCATGGCAGTGTTAGGACATTGATGCCAACCTGGGAACATTTCCCAGGCTAGGGAATTCTGGTCACAACCATCCTGTTCGGTGGTCTGAACATTTAGCTCTATAGGTGCAATCTGCACTGGGCCAGTCAGTCTCCAAGTGGTTCCTGGGCTGTTTCATAGTGTAGACAGCCTGTAACTCTCATCTGAATTTGCTCTTGTCTTTCCCATTTTCACCCCATAAATTCAGCCCTTTCAAGCTGAGCTGCACCTCTCTAAGCAGGATATCTCTCTCTTTTTCTCCCTCCCTGCTCTGCATCTCACTGGCAGCCAGCCCTTGGATGTTGCCTGTTTGATCTCTTTCCTGTGTTCAGTTTTGTCAGTCAACCAACTCTTACCATCTTCCATTTCTTGTCATCTGAACACTGTTCTTCAAATCATCTGTAAAACCCAATACTCTTCCATCTTTGCTATCTCCCTTCTCCTTTCTTCTGTTGATCCTGGTGGCAGCACCCTGGTAAAGGCACATTTTATTGGGAAGTGATAATATGTGATGGTAAAGGTAAATCTCGTAGTTCTGTTCCTCTCTCATTCCTTTTTCTCTGGTTATCTTCTCCACTGACTTTCTTTCGAAGCCATTTCATTTTCATTTCCCACATTTTTAGAATTCACCAGCACCTTGGTATTCCCTCCGCAGCTTTGCAAGTTTTGGAGTTTTTCCCTTCTTTTTTTCCCATTTTCTTTTTTAGAGGCAGCGGGCACTCTTAATCTTCTCAGGAACTATTAATCTCTGTGCAACACCTGTCGTCTTTCGTGCCCCAGCTTCTCACTTTATATCTGGTCTGCATTTGCATAGTCTAGTTTTCAGCTATGTTTCCTGGTGCCTTTCATGGCTTTCCCCATATAGTTTTTAATCTCCTCTGTACTGTGACTCCCTTCCTTTTTATCGCAGAGGCAGAAGGGCCTTGTTAGCTAGTTCTGTTCCATAGGAAATTTTCTTTCAACATTTTCTTTCAGAGAATACCGGATTGCAAACACTGTTAAATTTAGCACACAGCTCTCTAGATCCTGGTGAGTTAGAGCACTGGAGAAAGGTTTGTGCCCTAAGAATTCTTATTCATCCTTGGGGTTAGTGCCAACCGGTTCTGTCTAGCCCAGATGTTTTGGCCCTCAGTTTATCTCTTTTTCTATGTGTGTACCTCTATGTTAGTTTTGAAAATGGTTCTTCCCCTAAAGCTTTGCCCCACTCTTCTCAGTCACTCGCTTTTGCCACTAAAACGCATGTGAAAGCATACTTCCTGTTCTAGGGTTAAATAATTTCTCAAAATTCCTTAGTGGTAGAGTTTCCACAGCCTTCCCTAGCAACCAGATGCCTGCCCCAGTAACCTTGCTCCCCATCCTTGCTTATCCCTGTTGCAATGTCAATTTATTTTTCCTGTGCCAACACAGTGAATATGGTGAACTATTCATTCCTTCCTCTTTGGAGGTACCATTTAGATTTTGCACATACCCACTTTCAGATTTCTCTTCTCTGGATTGAGCTACCACAGGGACTTCAATCCTTTTCTTCTTCGGTCATATTTTCTAGAGCTCTGACGACTCTTGTGCTGTCTCCTCAGGTCCCTCAGGATCTCCCTCCCTGCGAAATTACTCCCA
Organism: Mystacornis crossleyi; assembly: GCA_013400655.1. Taxonomy (NCBI): domain Eukaryota; kingdom Metazoa; phylum Chordata; class Aves; order Passeriformes; family Timaliidae; genus Mystacornis; species Mystacornis crossleyi. The sequence goes on along the minus strand of VYZQ01041200.1, from coordinate 50,565 downwards.
CCAACACGCTAACACTGCTTTACTAAAGAGAAGCGTTTGCCTCTTTGTTAGTCTGCTCATTCCCCAGTAAATGTTATACCTACATTCTTCTGTATTGGAGAGGACGTCTCAGTGCTCAGGTCTGTGGTTTATATGATCTAAACATAAATGTGAATGCTTGTTAAAACATTTTGAAGCATTTGGAATAATTCTGATATCATGTAGCACATGCTTCCTTCACTTCTCGACCACCCTTTCGGCACAGGGCACGTTGTTGCTTTTTCCTAACTCTTCTCTTAATTCTCTTAGCAGTGTCTTTGGGCTGAGGGTACCCTTGGTTTCACTGTCAGTTCCTCTAGTCTGAAAAACTTTACTGCTGAGAAGCTCATTTCATTTTCACTGGGAGTTTTCTTTCTCCCTAAAGTGGCAGGGGTTAGTTATAGGATTTGTGTTATCCATCCGTATTTCATTTCTAGAATTTCCCGAAGACATATAAAGGGCCAAACACACAAAGTTCAGTGCTGTATTTCTATTTGAAATAACAGAAGTATATAAATCCACCTACAACCGGTGACCTTTCAGGATTTGCAGAATTAGATCACATTGAAAAACTCTGATGGATGAAAAGTATAAGTGTAGGGAAAAGTAATATCTGGGATCCCTGGTGTAAGGTTTTCAAGAAAAGATTTTATAGCAGTTATTTTACCCCTTGATTTATTCACACCTTTTGTATCTATCCTCAAGGCAAAGTGCTCAAACTTCTCATAAAAAATCCACATTTGGACAGATTTTTCTTCTAATGAGGTGCTGGCTGCCTGTGGTAGATTTTTCTGAGAGTCCTGTCTAACTTCTTCTTGTGACATGAGTTGCAGTGAATGTTAAACCTGCAATTTCCCTACAATAACTTCATGGATCCTGATGGTGCCGTAGAAAATGAAGAGCAACACAGTAAAATAAATGGCGAGAATTTGCTCTGAGTGATAGATAAGAGTTACTGGAGGTGCATGTGCATCCACAGACACACAGAGTATGTTAAGGTCACAATGTGAACTTTTGCACTTATGTTTTTTACAAACCGTAACAGAGAGTCTCTTCCACTTAAAGTTTGTTTAGACATTACTCTGAGACAACCATAAAATCTGAAATCCCACTTTTATGATAGATAAATCCAAGAGAATGAGCAACACCACTTCTTGCACTTAAGAGTCCTTCATCTGTAAGTTTTGCTCTTAAGTCATACATGGTCAAATAAGTCTTTCTAAAACTTGTCTGTTCCCCTTCTTTCAGTAGTTCCCCTGGGTAGAAAGCTATCCTGATGGCTGGGCCCAGACAGTGTTGGTGAATGGAGCTGCATCCAGCTGGTGGCCGGTCACCAGTGGTGTTCTCCAGGGCTCAGTGCTGGGACCAGTTCTGTTCAATATCTTTATCAGTGATCCAGATGGGGGGACCAAGGGCACCCTCAGTCAGTTTGCAGACACGCTGAGTTGGGTGGGAGTGCTGATCTGCTGGAGGGCAGGAAGGCTCTGCAGGGGGATCTGGGCAGGCTGGATTGATGGGGAGAGGCCCGAGGTCTGAGGTTCAAAGTGCCGGGTTCTGCCCCTGGGTCACAACAACCCCACAAAATGCTACAGACATGGGGAAGAGTGGCTGGAAAGATGCTTGGTGGAAAAGGACCTGGGGGTGCTGGTCAACAGCAGCTGAACGTGAGCCAGCGATGCCCAGGTGGCCAAGAGGCCAATGGTATCCTGGCCTGGATCAGCAACGGCGTGGCCAGCAGGACCAGGGCAGTGATCATCCCCCTGTACTCGGCACTGGTGAGGCCACACCTCAAATCCTGGGTTCCGTTCTGGGCCCCTCAATTCAGGAAGGACATTGAGGTACTGGAGCATGTTCAGAGAAGAGCAATGGAGCTGGTGAAAGGTCTGGAGCACAAGTCTGGTGAGGAGAGGCTGAGGGAGATGGGGGTGTTTAGCCTGGAGAAACGGAGGCTCAGAGGTGACCTTTTAGCTCTTTACAACTGCCTGAAAAGAAGTTGTAGAGAGGTGGGGGTTGGTCTCTTCTCCCAAGTCGCAAGCAATTGGGCAAGAAGAAACAGCCTGAAGTTGGTCCAGGGGAGGCTTACATAGTGGATATTAGGGAAAACATCTCTTTACTGAAAGGATTGTCAAGCACTGGAACAGGCTGCCCAGGAAAGTGGTTGAGTAACCATCCCTGGAGGTATTTAAAAGACTTTTATATGTGGCACTTAGGGACATGGTTTAATGGTGACTTTTGCAGTGTTAGATTGATGGTTGAACCTGATGATCTTAAAGGAGTTTTCCAACCTAAATTCTATGATTCTGTATTTACTCAACTCATTAATGTCAAGATTAGCATCCAGAATTTGTTGTGCTCTTTCAACAGCTGGAAATGCTTTGTCCTGGTAGGTGGGCTGCAGTAAACAGGTCCGACAACATCCCTTCTCAAATGTGTGTCATCCTGCCAATGGCCAGCCAAAGCTACACACTGACCTGCAGTTCCCCCAGCAGCTTTATTTCACCTCTTGGTTTCTGCCTATGCACTGAGCCTCGGTGAAGGGCACTAGGTAGTGCTCCAAGCTTCAGATGCTGTATATGCCCTCTTTATACCATTTTTGATGGTATTCAGATGGGTTGCTAAGGTCAGAACTCTGGCCATTTCTTTAGGTCTTTTCTTAAAGTCTCTGCAATATTTTGTACCACATGACAGTTTTTCAGATCAAGCTCTGCCAGCCAGCAGCTTAACTCAGGTCATTTACCTAACCCACAACACCACCTGCTCCAATTCACATTAGTTTCTTAAAAGTATATGTACCCTGTACAGCTTACAGACTTCTGCAGGCTTCTGCACCTCTGAATGGAAACAGGAATAGTCCAGATGGTAACCTTTACCTATTGATATTTCATAAGATAATCTTTATTTGTGAAAAACTTGTGCACTTCAGAGCTTTACACTGGCCTTAAGAAATGAGGTGCTTAACTATGTATAAAATAAAGTGAATTTTACACTCCATAAACAACAACTCCTTCCATTTCTTCCTGTGGAAACAAGTTTAAAAAGAAAGGGAAAAAAAGGCTCTCTCTACTACCTGTTCCTGGGATCTGCTTGGAGATCTGTGGCTATAATAAAACCAGCCATTATGCCTGAGATCCTCAAGGCTGATGAGAGAACCATTACACAAAGCTGTATTCAGTGACTAACAGAGCATCTGAATAATTCTGCCAGAGTCAGTACCCTGGGACCCACAGCAGTACAAGGCAATCCTCTGATATGTCAGTGAGTGGAGTTTGTCTTTAATCCTTAAACTAGAAATTTAGTTTCCACTTTGTCTCTTCTTTAGTGTTAGCAACCTACTTAGCTATGAAGAGCTTTTCCTAGGAAGCTTAACAGCAAGAATAGTCATTAATTAATTAATTAATTAATAATTATTTGCCAAGAGAGGCAAATCCCTGGAAATGTTCAAGGTCAAGCTGGACGGGGCTCTGAGAAACCTGATTTAGTCGAAGGTGTCCCTGTCGATGCCAGGGGGGTTGGATTAGATGGCCTTTGGAAGGTGTCTTCAAACATAAACCATTCCATGATTCTGTGATTAAACTAATAAGGCCCAGTCTTAAGAGTGGAGCCAGCAAACACCTTTGGGGTGGGCCAGCAAGGGCTCCTGGCTCGGGTTTCGTACCCTGAGCATCCCTCCCGAGCGACGCGGCGGCTGCGGGCAGAGCGGGGCAGAGCCCGGGCTGTAGGATATGGAAACGACATTAGGGGGAGCTCCGTTCCCTCCTCCCGCTCCAACGTGAGCGCTGTGCCGGGGCCAGAGCCGCGGCTCCCGTGTGGGGAGAGCTCCGTCTGTCCCGGGCCGGCTCGGGTGCCCTGGGGGGACAAGGAATGCTGGTGAGCGCTAAGGTCAGGTTCATTACAGGTACTTTCTTGCTAGCAAAACTGTCCGCCAGCTAATCCCACCTTTCAAAGTGGCCGATTACCAACCGTGGTTTTACCATTTCTGACTAAAAAGTCATAAATGCCACAGACTTAATTATTGTCTTTACATTCACCATCGGATTAGTTAATGAGACAATGATTAGTCATGGGCACTTCATGCTCCCAGGTTGTGGCGCTTATACAATGAAATGTTTTGGCATTTTCCCTGCAATTTTCAGGGCTTATTACCCAGACAGTTTACTATAGTAATTATCTCAGAACATTTATTATTTTCATATAAGCTGTTATGTGCATAATTTACTTCATAAATAATCATTAGGGAAGACATGGAGAAAAAGTAAAAGAGAAGTTCTGATTCAAAGGAGACGGGATGAATTTGAGTTACAGAGAATGAATGTGGGCAGATCACAGCAGAGCAGTTGTGGGGAAGGGCAAAGATGGGTGCTCTAGGGGAACAGAGGCGAGCGGGACAGACTGGAAGAGATAGCAAAGTCCGTGCAATTGACTGCTAGTATTTTACAGAGGGATTATTAAGTCTCTCTCTCTCTCTCTTTTTTTTTTTTTTTTTTTTTTTTTTTTCCTGTGCTGGGACAAAAAGATCAACTCTAAGCTTATTTCAACCGGAAAACAGTAAAATGCTTTACACTAAATGGTTTTTACCCATCTTAAAATGCTTCCTACCCTCTCTAGTCCCCTGCAGACAGCAGCAGTGGTCGCACAGCGGCCCACAGTTGTACCTCGAAGCACGTTTCAAACACCTCAGACAAAAGGAGGAGGCTTTGTGTTTGGGTTCTGTGTGCACCATCTGCTGAGAGGAGACACACAGACTTTCAGAAGGCTGCCAGCTGGCTGGCCATTCCTCTCATTTCAAATAAACATTCAACATGTTTTCAGTAAATTCTGAATGATAGAAGCCTGCTTTTTCCTTTCTGCAGTTCTCACTGGAGAAGGTCAGAGCTTTTCTTTCTCTTGGCTATGTTACATATTTCCAGCAAGATGAACTTTCACTTCAGATTGTTACTATCTCATAAAAATAGCCCACATTGTATAATATTCATTATTAGGACTTTTATTATGAACTTTAAAGGTGCTATTAGTTCTTTGAAGCATACTAAAGAATAACATCACTTAATGATCCCTTACTGAGCCTATACCTGAACTATTCCAAGCATGTTCCAATAAATAATTTTAAAGAGAGATTTTTCTTCCTAATGTGTTTCATTTATAAGAAGTGAGGAATGCAGAGAGTTCTGGGGTGAAACTTTGCACTACCTTCACTGCATAGTGATCCAAAATGACAAGTGAATGCCATATTCAGGTACAAGACACTAATAAGTATACATCTCTGTATATAGCAAAGACCCTGCCGCCAACAGTGGGTATCTTCAGGAGGAAAGATCTCCGTTTTATGTCTGGGGATGATGTTCATCATCCATGGACATCCAGATGTCCATGTTTGAAATGAGTAGGATGGAGCAGTCTCGCATGGAGAAAGATACTTTTGTACTCTACAAGCAACACAGACCTGAACCACGCAGTCACACTCAGCAGGCATGCAACTGTACTCTATACACCACTTCCAACTTTTCTTCTCAATGTGTCCTAGATAAAGTCGTGGAGACCATCAAAGTTGTTGGAGTACCTGATTCTCCCTGCCTCTCTTTCCAGTGCCTGTAAGAATATGAAAGCAATCAAGTTTTTGCTACTAGAGGAAATTGCAGGGCGTCAGCTATTGTCTATAATTGCTCATCTGAATGTTCTTCCTTGCAGGACGTGTGAGGTCATTTTCCCCTCTTCAACTCGCAGATAAGCAGTCACAGTCCCCTTGATCCAGAGAGGTAGACACAAATAATTGCCATGTAGCCCCAAGCTGTAACTCCCATTTTGTCTGCCTCCTAGGAATCTGTGCTGATATGTGCTGAATGACCATAGAAGCTCCACTTAGACAGCCACTAATTCTTAATTTCAGATGCTTAATCTATCGTGGCACTTTCTTCCATCTTCTGCTTTACATATTGCATAAAACAATGTTATTTTTTTGTTCAAGTGTTTTAATTTTACCAGCTATTCATTACGTAAAAGGTTTCATTGTATGACCCCAACTGTAAGTACCAGGTTTATGTCAAAGGATTCAATGCAGGTTGGGGTGGCAAAAGACAGGTGGACAGGCAAACATACAAAATATAGTGTTCTTTGGGGAACATCTGGGTAAAAATATTCATTGCAACAGCCTCATCATTCAAACAAACATTAAGGTCAATAACTTTTTTGTGGTATATTCTCTTACCACCCCAGTAAGTTTATATAAAATTCCTCACATGCATAAATACTTACAGAACCTTACCAGAGGTAATTTCACATCATTCACTATTCTAAGCTCATATTTTCCTTTGGTGATCTATATTGTTCATACATCAAGGATGAATACATAAATCAAAAGCACAGTGGTATTGTACTGGTTTAAAATCTTTTGGCTTAAACCATAAGACAATTTCCTTCCCAGAAGACTGTGTCATTTAAACAAAAAGTTCTTTCACCCTCCACCCACCTCAAAAATGTAAAAAATTTCATATTTAGCTCATTTCCTTCTGGGGTAGAGAAATAATGTGAGTGAGAGTACATGGGAGATTTGTGACCATTAATTTACTGGCAATCCCAATAGCCTGTCCAATGAAGTAGGAAGGAAGTATAGTTCATCTCAATGGCAATTGCTATTGTAAGAAGCGTTTCACATGCTGAAATGTTCCATAAGACCATGAAAATGCATCCTCATGCTACTAAAAACAGACTAGGAAATTATTATATACAGAAACATAAACAAAAAAATCCCAAAATAGCATAAAAGAATGAAGAAAACTGTTAAGGAAATTCCAAATGAAGGTAGTGACTACATCAGGCAGTGGTATAACAAATACAGTGCATATAAATAAAACACGACATAATAAAAGGTAGATTTACTGAGGTGCACAACTCAGATCCTGCTGCATTACTTCCTGTCATTAATTACCCCATCTACGTCCAAATAATATCAATCAGCCAACTGGAAGCGCAGGTTAATGAGCAAAATTTCATACTCTGGGGTCAAGTTCCTTTTCCTTCATTTGTCTTCATTAGCAGCACCTCTCGAGGCTTTTCCTCAAATAGAAGGCAGTGAATTAGTTGAAGGGATTTTAAAAGTCACACTCAAGAATGCTCAGAAATAAAACTGCTGTGTTAGCCTCAGAGCTCTCAGGATGAAATGGAGGTTGTTATTGTTATTAAAAGAGATTATCAAAATGAGGTGTCTTGCCTTCCTAATTATTTTCACCACCTGTAGTCTTGACCCATTTGCCTGGCACCTTGGCACTGAAGGATATACAGATGCTTTACAAATTACTGCCTGGTCTGTAAATTGTAATGACTTTCCATCTCTGGTTACTCCTGCTCAGTACACTGCAGTCAGTCAGTTTTCCTTCACAACATCCTATCCTTTCTTCCTGCTTCAGTTAAACAGGGCTTATCTCTTTCCTTCCCAAGGACAAGGCAGGAACAAGGCAAACAAGGCCACCACCAATATCCTGTAATGTTTCCACAGCAATGAGGAGAGCAGTGCAGCCAAGGGGCAGCCACACAGATGTCCTGCTTCTCCATAACCCATTCCAGGGAGTTTCAGTCTCCTCCAGTTCTGCTGTCTTTGCAGAAGCCATACACACCAAGACTCTTCTGCAGAGTCCATATCCCTTAAAAAGATAATTATGTACAGGAGCTGGAGAGGCAAACAGCAAAGTGAGATTTTCCTGCATTTATTCTCCTAGGAAGTCTCTTTGGTTTATGTCATTTCTGCTTATGAGCTGCTGGGGAAAAGGAGAGGGCAGTGTCTCTGGGAGCCCTTCTTCAAAACCTCTGCCCTTGACCCACAGATGTAAAAATATAGCACGGCGTTATAGTCCTAGGAAATATTCCTGTCACTACAGATACAAGCCAGCATGGGGTGAAAATGCAGCAGTTATTTAACAGCTCCAGCAGTCTGCACACTCATGGGAAGGTCAGAAGCATCAGGATCACTGAGAGGTAGCACAAGTTGGAAGCATTTGGAGATTAAATGTGCATACAGCACATCTCTGCACTGAGGCAGGGACTCCTGGGTTTTCCAATGACCCTGTATAGAAGAATCTCAGACTCATCTCTCATGAAAATAGATGTTCCTGTTCTGAGCTGTTCCTATTCTACTTGGCACTAACACAGAGTCTGTTTATAAAAGAGCAAGGTGATAAATGACTAAAAGCTGTTCTTGCCTTACACTGGAGCAGTTTCATGTGACGGATATAAAACAGACTTACAGGGATCAAATGGAGTCACATAAATACAATCAAAACCACCCCATAGTGTTGTTCTGCCGACACATAAAGGAACAGGAGAAGGAGAAAAGATTTGCACTCTTGGAATTAGGATGCAGAGGCTCATTGTGTCAGTAAAATTCAAACAGTTGGAATAGTTTGAGGTCTCCAGCCCTGTGAAGGTTGAGGGCACTTGCAGGGATCAGATTGAGGTGGCAAGGCATGATTCCTCCACCCAGTCCCCTGTCAGGATGCTTTTCTGGATGACCTTGGCCAAAGGCCTACTGCATCCTCTGCCTGCTGCCAGCTCTCTAGGAAGGGCAGGAGCATTTTAAAAAACTGACAATAATATGTGGGGGGGTTTTATATTGTAGATCTTTCAACATTGGCCTTTCTAATGTGGTGTTCAGGACCAGGTGAAGATTGAGCCTCGTGTTAATGACACTCAGAAACAAGCTGATCTTTCTGAGGACATGACTGACTCTCCCAGGAGAACCACTCATTTTGGCACCCTTTGGTAGCCCCAGTGCAGCCTTTAAATCAGCCAAGTTAAAAACTGCCATATCGTTGTGTAAAAGAGCCTTTTCTAAACAATTGTAATTTCTTTTTGGTTTTATTCTTAAATCAGAATGTAATCAACAACAGTTCCTTCCAGAATATTTCCTTCTCAGCTGCTTGGCTTTGTTATCTCCTTGTCTCCACACAAAACCTCTCTGGGTCAGATCACCTTTCAGGTCTGGGTCAGGTCAGTGAAGAGATGGCAGGTCACTCCTGCACAGAACAGGCCCCTCACTGACCCCTCGCAGTGCACCACTGAAAAAAAAGCCAAATCTTGCCTTAATGGAGCTGCTGACAACGAGGGCAAGTGATACCTGGGTGCTGCAGATACCACATGGTTCAACTACTTCTGCACAACAATATTCTCTAAGGACAGACACCACGGAGCTGGGAAAGGAGGTACTGAGGAAGGTCGGTGGCAGAACATGGTGCTTCCACAGCACCGGCGCCCAGAGGGAGGTAATTCCACCAAGGAACAGGAATAACTGAAAAGTTCAAGATGCACAGTCCTGCCTGGAGGCTTTCCCACACAGCACAGCTGGACACAGAGAAGAAAGGCTTGTTTTGGTGTTTTTTAGTTTATAAGAAGGCCTAGCTACAGAGCCTGAGTAAATATTCAATACATAAAATAGGAAAATTAATTTATTTAATTTTATCATCAATTTTCCTGGAAAAACTCAAGGTAATTGCAATGCCAGACTCTAGATAGAAAATTATTTCTGCACAAAAACAGATACTGAGCTGCAGGACTGGTCTCTGGAAGATTAGACCAGCTCCTCATGAAGGAGGCTGTGACTTCTTTGAAGAAATCTTCAAAAAGTAATTTGAGCAGTTCTCTCATTTCTGGTGTTTCTAGATCCCTAGATGGTCTCTGTGAAAGAAAAAATAGGCCAGCCAATGTTTTGGCCCTGCAAAGAAGCTGTTTTAGTGACACTGTGATGGCCCTAATGCGACAGCTATTTATTGCTATTGATTTTCTATGGAAAATGAACAGAATTGTGCAACTGAGCCTGATAAAAGGGATATAAGGGGGATTTTTATACCAGCTGTGTACCTTGGTCTGTGTACCTTGGTCAGCCGCTTATGCTGGCAGATTGATGGTAAGTAGAATAGTTTTGGACATCTGTCTGTCAGTAATTCATGAATCTCGATTAAAAACTTCTATTACAAACCTTCAGTATGCAGTGGCAACTACATATTAAATCAAAACCTTCAGTTTGAGAGGCTAATGTGCCTTTCTTGCCGTTGTCTTTCCAGTTCTTCTGGGGAGTAGATGCCAATGTTAATGACAAAAGGCAAATTGCAAAATTTACTAAAGCTTTATGTACCTCCTAGTCAAAAGGAAACTCTCTCCAGCAGAGAATGTGGCCAGGTAAGTAAAACCAGCTAGTGTCTACTCAACACTGTGATTACTTGAAACATCTGGTAGCTTTGATCAAGGGTTACATGATAGGCGAAAGTGAAACCTCAAAGCCCTAAAGCTGTGAAGCCTTACTCTTGCATGTGTACCACTGAAGCAGTGGTGTGCTTCAGCATGGGGCAGGTTAGTCATGACCTGTTGTGCCTGTCTGTGATCCCACAAAGAACTGACAGAGGCTGAGGTGAGACAACTGTGGTACATGAGCACTGAGCAGGACACGCAAACCAGGAAACAGTTACTTGTGGCATTACAAGACGTGCATCATAATAATAATAATAATTCAATATATTTCAATATTCAATATTATTGTGGACCTTTGTATGTTAAATCATAGTAAACAATCTAGATGTAGTTCAAAGTAGGAGGGGCAGAAGAATGTGGGTGAATGATACCACAATCCTCAGCCTGACTTTGATCATTCTAATTAATGTTAATGGGAAATAAATTAACAGGAAAGCATTAGAGGCAAGGAGTGTCAGATGTGAGTGGTAAACCATGACGTCCTATCTGCTGGATTAACAGAAAGAAGCTGGACTGCAAACAGCAAGGAGATATATCTGCTGGCCTTAAAAAGACAGATAATTTTATATTAGGGATAAGCCATTAAAGGAAGGAATCAACCCATATCTGAGCTCATGTTCAAGTGAAGATTCCTATCAGCAAATGGCTTGGGAGCTTCCTTAGAGTTCAGGTAAATTCAAGTAAGACTTCTCCCCTGCCAGAGAACTGGCCTCTTTATCAGTGAGTGATCTTGAAGGTATGGCTCAGAGCTTCCAGCTATAATTCTCACTCCTGGGCCTGTTATCAGATATTTAGTACTGAAGCCTTATAGAAATTCTTTTGCTTTAGCAGTAGCAGACTGTCCTTTTTCTACTCATTTCCATCCACAACTCTGAGTACAACATTTCTGTGGAGGGCATTCCTCCACTTTCTTCCTTTCAGCTCATGTTTACAGATCAACAGCTGCAAACAATGGGATCCCACTTAGTGCATATTTAGCATACAGATAATATAATTCATTGGAAAAATGCACTGCAGGAATATGTAATGTCATAAATGAATGTATGCTGCTTTGTATTGGGGAGGAACTGGATTGTAGAAGGGATGATCATCAGCTGCACCTTGTGGCTGATCAGTTTTCTGTTTGCTCTCATCAGGGAAATAAATCTGCAGTGCAACCCTGGTGCCAGGCTGAAGGCAGAGGGAGTTTGGTCCTAGAAAGATGTGACTTTAGAACAGGCTCCAGCACGGCTGCCCATGACGGTGGGGGAGCACTGCTAATGGTGACCAGTGCTGATTGTCACTGTTGGCTGGTAGGGGAGTCAGCCCTGGAAGGGGCATTTGTTACTCAAGATGGTGAAAGGAAGCCACTTCACTTCCTTGGCTGGTACCCAGCAGCCAGGGATGCATTTCCATCGACCCTGTAAGACAAACTTAACCACCTAGTAGTTGGAGTTCAGGGAAGAGATGTGCCATGAGATGTGTGAGGTGAAGTTTGTGCCCTGCAAACCTGCAGCCAGACCATGCGGACACCAGGCTGGAGCTGCCCTGACAGTGCAAAGAAGGCAAATCTCATTGTGAAATGCAGCCATCAGGTCAGCATCAGTGCCAGGTGCTAGGAGAGGACCACTGGATGGGGTGTGAACCTTCAGTGGGTGCGGGAGTGCAGGGGAACTGCTCCAGCATGCCCTGGGAAGTGCTGCATAAACCCTGCACCTATGGGCATCAAAGCAATTATTCCCAGCAGCTCGGTGCAGCTTGGACCTGGGTAACCTGATCCCATTTCTGTTGTGCTCCATTTGAGCAGGGAAACTAATAGGTCTTTTAGATGGAGCCCGATGTCTGCGCTGGGAGGACAGGGAGCAGGAGTTTGACACAAACCAGTGCTGCAGTGCCCGTCTAAAGGGGCACGGGCTGCATTAAGCTGAGTCCCCCCCAGTGCTTCGGCCTGTCTGCAGCTGTGTGGCACAGCATGGCCATAGCTCACTGTCACGTCTGAGCCAGCTGCCTGGCCCAGATGACTGCAGCAGCATGTTTTGTCTCTCTGAATTCACTGAATTTTGAACAGCTGGACGAACCCACACATGCACAGCCCTTGTTGCTGTGGTTCCTGTCATTACAAGGGAAAAATATTAGCATATGAATTTGGGTGATCCACAGCTTGCAAGACAAACAAAAAGGAACACAGATATATTACATAAAAAATCCTGCGATTTTAAGTCAATCTGTCCCCTAGGGATCAGGGCCAGTGGTATAAATACAGATAAATGAAGTCTATGCAGTGTTTACTCACTTTTCACGCATGACTTAAAAACGCAAGCAGTAGATTTTCCCACTGGCCACAACTCTGGTCACCTGCATGTTGCCATGCTTATGGTGCCAGTGCCTTGCCCAGAGTCACAGCTCTTAGCAATGGACTCTTGGAATTTAATCTGTCCTTTTTCCTTTTCTTGTCTTTCCCAGCATCTGCTTTCCTTCTCCCAAAATCTGCCTTTATACCATCCCAAGCATCTAGCCTCAGGCCCAAGGAGCAGCTGGGTGTCCTGTCAGCTGCTGACAGTCCTATTTCCTTCACTGGAAGTGGGGCTAGTTCCTGGCAGTGTTGGAGCTGATTAAAACTATTCACAAGATGAGTTGATTAATCAAGACAACAGGAACATCGATCAGCAGGAACCAGAAAATAATAAGTATTCAGGAGGCCCTAAAGAAAAATTTCTTTGACAAGTAACAACCTCTCTTTCATGAAGTCTAGAAGTGTCTCATTCATGACTACTGAGGCAGCAGCTTCCCCTCCAGCCTCCTTGCACAGCAGAGTCTGTTCACTATCTAGCTTAGGAAATATGCTGGAAACACTCAAAGAGATTTGTCACAAAACCAAGAGAAAGCAATAACCTAACCATGATAAAATAAAGACATTTTTTACAGTGGAACAACCTTCCTGGGAATACAGTAGAGTCCCCATCACTGGAGGTTTTCAAGTTGGGCCAGTCCCAGGGTGCTAGATAGCAGGTTCCTTTTCCCTCAAGATGTTGGACCAGAAAATCTTTCATTACTGCTTCCAACATGGGCTCTTGCATGATTCCTTAACAAAAGTGAATATGAGCTCCTGAAAATATAAAGCAGGTGATCAGACTCCACAGGTCTCTGTTACTCCGTTGGCCCTGACCAGCTGTACCTCTGAACTTACTGCAGCCTGGTAAAGTGGGCAATGCCAGCCTCTGAGTCCTCTCAGCTGCGGTGCCTCTTTTTCCAGGCAGCTGCAGCAGCCAGCAGGACTTGGCAGGAGCTGGGAGTTTTGCAGTGTACCAGGACCCCAGCCCAGTGCAGAGCAGCTCCAGGAGCAGAGACAGGGGTGATGTCTCCAAGGCTGAAGTCCTCTTCTCTCCCCTTATCACAATATTAGATACAGGAAGTCTGGCATATTTCTGTATACAGAGAAATCTAATTGGATTCATTATAGCAGTATTTGCATACATTAGCATCACCACTGACACAGAGTGGAGTTATTATTATATAACTGTCCCTGTTTGGAAGGAGCTGTCCATCAGCCACCTACAGTGCTGGCAGGAGGCATTTTGTTGGCGAGAGACTCCTGCAACCTGCTCTCCTTGCCATTTGTTTGACAAACAGTATTGTATCAGCCAGGGGACTCAGCTAGCTGTCACTGTGAAGACACATATCTGGTCTATCATTAAAAGGGAAATCTCTGAATTTAGATGTGTATAAATGAAAAAGGTATTTTTTCAGCAACTTCTTAACCTAACTAAATTCTGAGCAAAGTGATCTAAATTTTCCATTAGACATTTTGTCCTGTTTTGTAAACCATAATGGAAACTGAGCACTTTCATGCATGACTTTAATCAGAAGCAAGTGCTGAAGCAAAATTTATTACATCATCAGTTATTCACAACTTTTTCAATGTATGGAAAATAATAAGCTCTGTAGCATGATCAGTAAGTAATGGTACATTCTGAATTAGAAGACTTTTCATAGAATCATAGAATCATAGAATTGTTTAGGTTGGCAGAGACCTTCAACTTCATTGAGTCCAACCATTAACCCAGCACTGCTGAAGTCACCAGTCAACCGCGTCTCAAAGTGCCAGATCTACGTGTCGTTTAAATGCTTCCAGGGATGGTATCTGCTCAGCCTTCCTGGGTGGCCTGTCCCAGTGCTTGACAGCCTTTTGGTGAACAAATTTTTGCTGATATCCAGTCTGAATCTCCCCTGGAACAACCTGAGGCTGTTTCTTCTTGTTACCTGGGAGAAGACACGGGTCCCCAACTTGCTACAACCTCCTTTCAGGTATTTGTAGAGAGCAATGAGGTCCTCCCTGAGCCTTCTTTTCTCCAGGCTGAGCACCCCCAGCTCCCTCAGCTGCTTCTGATCAGACTTGTGCTCCAGATTCTTCACCAGATTTTTTTTGCTGTTCTCTGGACTCGCTCCAGCACCTCAATGTCTTTCGTGTAGTGAGGCACTTGAAGGGATTGGATTAGATACTCTAACTTCTAAAATGGTTTAATGCATTTTTTTTCTGTTTTTCTTTCAATGGAAAATGAGCATACAGGATGACAGCCTTAGGAACCTCATGTTAACCTCAGCCCCTGACAATGACATCACCCCCTCTGTGTGCCCAGATGAGGTCAATTCTGCTGATGGAAAAAGAAAACAGAAAATTCCTGAAACAGAAATTGTGAATACTTTTTGATACAGAGTTTGCCTGGAATGTTTTAAACACAAGAGAGAAACCAAACTAAAAATTTTTTTTTCATGTAATGCTCTGTATTTGGTATGCAAGTACATGTCTCATGAAAAGAAAACTATGTTATCAGCCTGGGAGGTGCACTCCTTTATCACACAAGTGTCCTAACAAACAGGACTGAAGGTCACAGATAAGGAGCAAAACCTGACCCATTAATGCCTATCTGGATATCACAGCTAATGGAAACAGCAGAGCAGCTCTTCAACCTGCAGAAGCCAGGGCTTGGCAGAGACACATCTCCCTGCTGCACCAGAGGAATTTGCTGATTAGACACCTGAGGTCTAATCAGTAAACTGGGTGCTGATGGGTCCTTTCAAGAAGCTGGGGGTGAATTCATTTGTGACAATCTCTGTGATAAGAGCAAAGCAGCCCCCATTCTCAGCCTCATTAGGGGTAAAACTTGTAATAGGAAAATAATGGGAAAGGTGGTGAGATACTGTCAAACCCCCGTCAAGGCAAAAGCCAAATGTCATTTCTTAGACAATGCTGCTGTATTAAACAGGCACTGTATCAGAATGCATTATGCAAAGGAAGAGCAGGATGGACAGTCTGACAGCAATTCAGTTACTTTGGACAGGCAGAACACTGCCAGTTTTTCTGGAGAATAAGTATTTTGCTAGTTGATAGGAAACACCAACGAACGAACCTCTGAATCACAGACCAAACTCGAAACTTCAGTTGAAGACATCCACCAGTTACACTGAATAGCTGTGGTGGGCAGTGCTCTCCAGGGGTTCCTTGAGGCTGCTGTAGGAGGGAGAGGATGAGGTGGCATAGCTAAGAGAGGTTTGGAACAAGGCTGTTTTCTTCTTTCTTGAGACATATGGGGGTTAAAGAGAGAAGACACAGTGATGCTCTCACATTCCCTTTTAGGAAAGACCAGTTTGGTACAGCCCTAGCCATTTCCCAGCAGTGGATTACACATATGTGTAATATATAACATGCTCAATATGCTTTCTGGAGACTTCTTCACCAGCACAGAAAAGTAGCCACAACACAGTCAAGCTTGGAAAGTATGTAAGAAACCATTTTAAACCCAAGAGGAAGGGCATCGGAGGACGTACCAAAGTGAATTCAACTACGGCATTCTTCAAGATGTGTTCTGGGCTGTGTTCTGCCTGCAAACAGAGGATCACACTTTTGCAGAGTGAGAATATTCCAGCCAGACGTTCGGAGTCTGCTGCACGCTCTGAGACAGAGCTGGATCATCCATCAGCAGAAACACTGAGCTTCATCTATTTGCAAAAAAAAACCCCAAACCCATCCTGTGTCAGACATCAACAGAAAAATACAGGTGGCTTTATTAGTTACAACCTGTTAAAAATAATCAGCCTTTAAAAACAAAGCCATGATTGGGAGAGCACAGAGACAGCCCTTCAGAAATAAATTATTCTACCCTTTGCTCCCCTTGAAGGAAGGTGTCTGGCAGCTCGCCGCACCTGGCGTCCCACAGCCCCCTCTCTGGAGAACATGGTGCTGCAGAGATAAAGAAGCTGTTACAGCAACCATTGCTTCCCTCCCAGATAAGGATGACTAATAACTCACTCAGCACGTCCCTCTTCTCTGGAAATGCCATTTTAAAAGGCTTACAATTAGACAATAGGACATTTCCTCTGATGGAGAAAAATATCGTTTCTCTGGGAGTGGCAACAAGCTGAGAAAACTGGTGGCCGCAGGTGAATCACTTAATCCTTATCAGGCTGTCCTCAGAGCGGTAGATCAGCAGAGATCACCAGGCTCTGAACGACAGCCCACTTTTTCCAGAGCATGAACCACTGTGCACTGGTACCCAGGGCACTTTCAGAGAATGGGTCCCCATCCATCCACTAGCATAAAATCCCGGCATGACTAACCTGCCTGCAAGAGAGACAACCCAGACTGCTAAGCCCTAATATGAGATTGTTTTAATGCGTGCCTTG
Organism: Mystacornis crossleyi; assembly: GCA_013400655.1. Lineage (NCBI taxonomy): Eukaryota > Metazoa > Chordata > Aves > Passeriformes > Timaliidae > Mystacornis > Mystacornis crossleyi. The sequence continues at coordinate 33,657 of VYZQ01041200.1, read as the reverse complement.
GTCTGATACTTTTTGAAAGCTAAACCTTCCAATGGATTGGATGGGCAAGGCTCAAGTGGAGGAATGTCAGCGGGCAGCAGCTGGAGCCAGAGTGCTTTCAGCAGAANCTGGCCTAAGAGAGCAGCTGACAAGCTGCAAGGAACTTCAGAGTTACACACTGGGTGATACAGAGTTTGAAAAAATATAAAAGTTTAAACCTAAGGCATCAAAGAGAGTGCAAAAGCATCCTTACCCCAGTGCCTGCTGCTGGAGCCTGGTACTAAAGAGAGGCAGCGCCTGAGCTGCTGTCACTGATGTTTCCCCAAAGGTGTGCCCCATCCAGCAACATGGCTGCCCTTGGTGCCTTCAGCTGCTGTTCTCCAGCACTGCTGCTAATGCACATGATAGAGGAGGTTCAAGCACCCAGAGAAATCCCAGCAGCAAAGGCCAGGGCTGGGGATGCCTGTGGGGAGGAAAGCAGTGCTTTTCCTGTCCCTGCAGAGAGCTTTTCTGCAAGCAAATCCCTCAGGGAAGCAAAGCCAAAATCTAAAGACACGAAAGCAAAGTGGGTTTGGCAACCATAAGGCAGTGTCTAATGCATTTGGTGAAGGCAGCAGGATGGTTTGGCTGCAGGGGTGCTACGGAGGGGCCTCGGCTCTCCCGCTGCACCAGTCCAGGCACAGTCACTGCTGAGCAAGGAGAGACAGGAGCACGCACACAGTCCCCTGCGTGTCAGCAAAGGGAAACAACAGTCAGATTAAACCCTGCAGACTTCAGTCAGTGCCCGCTGCTAACGCCAAGAATTTCAGGCTGCAGGTAGAGGTTGTATACATGTTTACATGCAGTATTTTAAGTCAGTTCCTGTGACTCATCACAATACAAATATTTTTCGAGCTGAATGTAGGCATATAAAGATTACCTTCAGAACAGCAGTCACATTTAACTACTGCCACGTTGTAAATATCAATAATTAAATAGTAACCATTCTGAAGATCACAGGAAAAGACAGCAGACTATACTTATGCTGCTGAGAGAAAAGGGTATTTTTCTCTAACAGCTCTGAGAATGTCTTAGAAAACCATCTCATGAGAGCGCATGTTTTCCATAATCTAACTAGCAATGCCTCAGCTTTCAAGCAAAAGCAATATAGAAGATTAAACCAACTTTAATTTTAAAAATTCCATTAAGATGAAAAACCTCATGGAATGGCACTTTCATTCTGCACGTACATGCTCTCTCTTGATTTACCCAGCCACATTTCCTGCCCAAAAAACCTTGATCTGCCAGCCCCACAAAGGCAGTAGCACAAGAGGAGAGCAGCAGGTTCTGTGTGCCGTTTGCATCATCAGGAAAACTGAATGCTGCCTTCTACCTTTCAGCTACTGATGTGCACACACGGCAGAAAGCCAGCCTGGCTTTCTCGAATACAGGTTATGTTTAAAAGGATTACCGTGGAAAAATGTCAGTTGTAAGCCTAGCAAATAGTCCATGGTGTTTATTCAAAGGATAACAGACCAGCCCACAATTGGTAGCTTCAGTTACGGCTATAATACTGCTTGTTTTACAAAACAGAAGGAGAACTGGGAAATGGTACTGAAACACAAAACCAGGTAGGCCACCATTTAAAGGCAGATTAGGTAGCTGTGTTATGATCTGTATGAAATGAGCTGCTAATATCACTCCACTTTGAAGGCAGTAGATACTCCCATTAGAAAAATCTCCATCAGAGCTATCATTTTTCTTACCGGAGGCAATTTGGTCCCAGGCCTCCATCTGTTCCCAGAAATGGTTCTTCTGTGCAGCACATAGACAGACAGGAATGTGGATGCCAAATCTGCACTCCTTAAGTGCCATAGCCACACCACTCCACAGGCAGGCCCAGGAATTCAGCTTCCTGGAGTCTCAGGAGCAGCACTTCTAACCATGCAGCAGCTCTTTTTTGGTAGAAGAGCTGCACCAGCATGTGCTGACATAGCACTGCATATGATTACAGCAGTGTTGGTAATACACTCCCAGACATGGTCTTATTCCAGAATCAAGGAGGTTTTTTTTTAATTTTACCACTGTGGATTAGAAATCAAAAATCCCCTTATTCCAGAAGTGGTGTTTCCCCATGGGGATTTATTCCTGTGTATCCATATTGGCTGACATGTTCTAGAATAAAAATATTGGTGACTGATAAATATCCCTAAGCTGTTTGGAAGTATAATGTAAACCAAAAAAGCCTGGGTAAAGGGGAGAGAAAGGATTGGAGGAAGAAGGAGAGGAAGCAAAGGGCCAGTCTCTTTACGGCTCTCCAAACAAATTTTGGAGCTGTATCTTTAAAGTAAGGGTTTCATGGGATGCAGACATCCCTTTCACATAAGCTTTATCAATGCCAGGAAAGCTGATGAGACTCTCCTTCTGAAAAAGCAGGTGGCTTTGCTCCATCCAGCTCTTTGAAATCACCTAATGAGATCATTTCATCCAGGAGACAACTGAAGAGCCCACACTGCACAGCAGCCGCTGCACAGCAGAGCAGTTGGAGAGTGAAGGGCGTTCAAGGTTTGAAAACCACATCCTCCCTCATCTCGACATAATCAGATCAGTGGTGAGGTGGCGTCTGCAACAGCACTTGTCAGCTATGAAGACAGAGCGACCGGTCTGTCAGCCGGCAGCCGGTCGGTGAAACGGGGAGCACTGCGGGCCTGGAGAGAAAGTAATGAACCTTCATTTCCACTGCCGTCTGCTCTGTGACTGATAAAAACTAGACTTCACTGCTGAGTTTGTCAGGTGATAAATTCAGATTACTTTAAGGCAGGAAATCTGGAAAATGCCTGTGAATGTTGTCAGCTCTGAGTGCACTGAGGAGACCCTGGCAATGCCCCTCCTGTCCAGGTGGAGCAACTGAGCAAGTATAGAATCATGGAATCATTTAGTTTGGAAAAGACCTCTAAGATCATCAGGGCTAACTGTTAAACCTAACACTGCCAAGCCCAACACTAACGCATGTCTCTCAGTGCCAGATCCACACATCTTTTAATATCTCACTGTACTGTGGAAGTGTAAAAGCCAAGAAGAGACCTCACTCTAACTGATCTTAAAGTTCATGTGATGTCATACAGCAAATTCATGTTATGTCCTACAGTGTCAGGAGATCTGTTGTTTCAGACACTGATCTTTTTATGCCCTTAAAGAAACAGCCTGCCTAGTTCCTCAGCCTGGCAGCATTCCTCCAGTACATGTCCATATCAAAAGCAGCATGGGCAGCATGTTGAGGCAGTTGTTTCTGTCCCTCTACTCTGCTCTTGTGAGACCCCGCCTGGAGCACTGAATCCAGCTTTGGGATTCCCAGCAGAGGAAGGATATTGACCTGTTGGAGCAAGTCCAGATGAGGGCCACCACTTGATCATAAGGCTGGAGCACCTCTGCTATGAGGAAAGGCTGGGAGAATTGGGATAGTTCAGCCTGGAGAAGAGAAGGCTCCAGGGTGACCTAGTTGTTGCCATCCAGTACCTGAAGGGAGCCTACAAGAAAGATGGAGAGAGAATTTTTGCAAGGGCGTGTAGTAACAGGACAAGGGGCAATGGCTCCAAACTAAAAGAGAGTAGGCTTAGATTAGATATTAGGAAGAAACTATTGTCTGTGAGATTTGTGAGGCACCAAAGAGGTTGCCCAGAGAAGCTGAGATGCCCCATCCCTGGAAATGTTCAAGGCCAAGTTGGATTTGGCTCTGAACAACCTGGTTTAATGGAAGGTGTTCTTCACCACAGCAGGGGGGTTGGAACCTGATGCTATGATTGTATGAGCTCCATATACAAACCATGCTATGATTGTATGAGCTCCCTGGCTCATGGGAAGCCAGTTGGAGTTCAAATTCTTTTCCTAGTTTTTCACATCCTACTTAGAAGAGTGTCATTGCTCGTAAAACAAACTCAAAATTCATGTACTAGATTTACAACCCTTCCTTGGTGTCAGGCTTTGGCTGGGCAGGAGATGGAAGCAAGGTCTTCTACTGTTATTTGTCAACAGGTGACTTAGGGCATAAGCAGAGCTCTTGACATATCCATCTTATATCTCCTCAGATTTACAGCAGGACTATGGAGTTTGGAAAGCTGATTTTTGCCCGCAGCTATTGCTTTTCCTGGCTGTCCACAAGTGATCATCCAGGGCATGGAGGAGTTTGTGTTGGGAAATGCATCCCTCAGACACTGGTGAACATATTTAAAATATGAGATACTGGGTTCAATAGAGGGGTCTTTGTACAGTAGCTGTTTCCTACCGGGCCACAAAACACCAAGATAACACAATTACCAACTGTCTAAGTCAGAGTTTAGGTTGCTGTGCTGCAATAAGAAACTAATTTACTTGGTTTTGATGAGGATAATGCTTTTTCTTGTTATACAGACGGTGTAGGATTTACACTCACTTGAGAATAAGCAAGTTTAGAAATGCTGAGTAACCGGGGGAGCAGAGAAGGAAAAGTCTTGAAGGCAGAGAACAACAGAGACCTAGAACAACCAGCCAGGTCATTAAGTCTCATCCCCTGCTGTCCCACAGGCTAGATCGTGTCATTCCTTCCAGATGCCAGCCCCTTTTCTTTGGCAAAATAGTAAAGCATTTGATTTGTGAAAATCTTAGAGAGCTTATTGCAAAATCTCAGTGTCTGAGAATAGGGGGAGGGGGATAGAAGGTTTCTGACTGAAATGTACTCTGTGTGTGTCCTGTCTGGATGCCAGTTTGTGGGCTGGTACCACTCTTTCAATAGATACGTCTCTTCGTTCTCAGTGTTTTGCGTGTGTATCAGCAGGCATGGGCAGTAGTTTGCTGGACTTGACATGTCCCTGAGATTTGCTAACAGAGCTCTGCTAGGAGTCCGTGCAGCCATCTCTCAAATGGTAGAGCATCCTTGCTCTCCTGATGGGAGATGGGAGATGGGACAAAATCTGTGTCTCCCTGATGAAATTGCCCTGGTGGGGAAAGAGAGCGAGCCAGAAGAAGGCCAGGATAGGCACATGAGCCTGCACTGAGGCTGAGGCACTTTCCTTCTGCCCATCACTCAAGTTAATGGTGAGAAAAGAGTGAGTATTCTGATTTCTTCTTGTTGTCATTGTCATCTACAAAATATGCTGTGTTTAAAAGAGATTCATACAAATATTTCATTAACGTGCTTTAAACATCACGGCATATTGTTCCAGTATGATTAAATAATGTCAGGGCTCTGTTTTGATCAGAATTTTCTCTTCTGGGACATCTACTCTTCATTTGGGTCCTACAGAGAATCCATCCCAACTAAAACCTCCCTTCCCCTTCAAGAACAGCACCTGAGCTGTCTTTAAAGGGATATAGTGATTCCATTCCTGAACCCTGTCCCCTTGTCATTGTGGGCAGGATCCCACTGTGGCAGCAGGCAGGTGCAAAAGGGCAGCCTGCCTGGGGAGGCACTAAGGGTTGGCACAAGTTTTTGTTGTTCCTGTTCTGCAAAGCTCCGCAAAGGCTCAAGGACATTCTTCAAATTCCTTTCTCCCAGCACAGTTGTTTGATAACCCATAAATAGCTCCTTTACAAACACAATGCTGAAAGCCCTGAGTAATGAGCCAAGAGTGAAAATGTTTCAGTATTTAAACACTTTATTGAACTTGTGGAGGCAAAAAGCTTCAGTGCTCTGTCCAGATTTAAAATAAAAAAACAAAACCAAAAACATATTCAAGATGGGCTCTTTCATTCCCAAGGTTCCCATAAAACAGGGCTGTTTTCCTTCAGTCATCACGAATATACCACAAAAGGTCGTGAAAATAACAAGAATGAGCTGAGCTGCAGCCGCTTTATGTGCTTTCATGAAGCTGTTGTGGAGATCATGGCCAGGGTCCTTACATTCAGATACCCAAATATAGAACTGTGCATACTGACCACAGCTGAATTGCCAGGAGCCTTTACATTCAGAGCTGGAATATGATCAAAAATTTCTAAAAAAATCTTTGTGATGTCTAATTTTGGGCACTAAAATGCAAATCCATTTCAGAACACAAGTTTCTTATGGAAATATTGAGATTTATTTTCTTTCAGGTGTCATTCATGGGATTGCTTTCTTCCATGGCTGTGAAGGCAAGACCAGGGAGCTTTCTTGGTATTAATATCATATAATAATACCTTATATACTGGCCCTGAGCTTTCTTGGTATTAATATCATATAATATTACCTTATAATTATCATACCAAGACATCCAATAATAACATGGTTATGCCATTCTGTCCATTCAGCACATCCTACTAGCAACACGAAGTCAATTGTTTGACTTAAAGGCAAAGCAGTGCTTTTGGAGAAAGCACTTTCCAAAGGGAAAGAAAAATGTTTTGCCCTGAAGACTTTTCACCTGTGCCAGCACTCAGCTCAAGTCCTGCCGTGGTCACTGGGATGCCCTTCTGCTGTGCATGCCTGTGCAATGCTGTGTTTCTGAACTCCGTGCCACAGGTTAGCATTATTAGCAGTAATTTGATGTCACTAGATGGTAATCCATGGGCTGTAACGGAGTAAAATACCTGTCATCAACTTGGCTGTGAGATCTAGAAATGCTGTCTGGTCATTTTATCCTGCCAAACCTAAGCCTTCTGTAACACAATTAACATTTCACATTAAATGCCTCTGAGTATCAGGGATGCTTATTTACCTACTAACCTATCCTTACTCTGAAGTATGTGTTTACCTTTCCACCTGGTAGTATTCCTTTTAAATGACACGACCTGTTCTATTAGTTTCAGTACAGGCTAAATTGCCACAGCACACGAGGGTCTCCAGGAGAAACACCTTCCCCTTCCCTGCTCTCTGCATCCCATCTATCCTGGACTGAAGACATATTGCACTCATTTTGGTGATAGCTGCTATAAATACTAAGAGGCCTGTGAGGCTAGGAATACCCAGCAGAAAGCAGCCATGATAATAAGCCATGATAATAAGTCATGATAAGAGTTTTAGAAATGCCTCACAGCTTTTCAGCTAATGTGTCTTTGCTGAGGATGCAATCATGAGGAGCAAAAAACTCACTTCCAGACTGGTCTCTCTCACGTGTCTTGCACTGACAGGTGGTGGTTGAAGGTGCAATTACGTCTTGTGTTTGTTTGGCTCCCTGTCTCCAGGCATGGTATTAACCTCTGCAGTCCACTGAAATGCAGCCTGGGAATTCACTGATGGGACATTCCTATCCTCACTTTGCAGAAAAAAATATCATCTATCACCCCTGCTCAGGACGCTGCCATCACTCCCAGTCAGGGAGACATTTCTGCCTCCCTGAGGTCTCTGCTCCCGCTTGCCCCAGTAGGGCTGTGCGGTCACATGGAGGAGCTTGTTCTTCTCCTGGACTGGCTCTGTCTCCTGGTGCTCTCCTAATAAAATGACTTCTTGTTTTAAGATATTGTCTCTTGAGTTTTCCTCCAGTTTTAGGAAATTAGAAGATTAGTTTTTCAGCTTGATCTGTATCTCTGAGAATTTGACCAGCTTCTCAGTCAAATGCAAGACCAAACATTATGACATTTTTCTTCCTTCTGTGGGGCGTAGATCCAACTTTTTCCAAACATCTTTCTACTTGTAGTAGTAGGATTTTAATCACTCACTCACACATCATTAAGAATACAAAAATGGCCAGGAGCTGTGAAAGATGCGGCCACTGAATATTTGAGAAAGACCTTCAGCTGGTGCAAACAGCATTTCTCCAGCTGGACAGAGAGTGCTGCAGCTGTAGAGCAGCTGAGCCACCAACCCTCTTGGTGCCTGGGACATGGGGACCTGGCACAGTGTGTGTCACAGTGGCTGGAGGGTGGCTGTGTGTCACAGTGACAGGCTGGAAAGGGCAGCGGTAGAGGCATCCCCAGCCACACAAACTGGAGTTTAGACAAACCCAGGGTCACCCCACTTTGATGGAATGCCAAGAACTACTTCTAAAGCAGAAAAATGGGTGAACCTTTATGCCCTTTGCAACATTAAGCCTCTAAACATGAGAACACTGCAGGTCCTTTTACCAGCAAGAGGACAGACAAACTCCAGAAAGACTACCAAGTGCTTCCCTGTTGCTGCACTGCCTCTCAGGAGGTGGCCATCCGGCAGTGCTGGGATCTCTCAGGTAGCTCATCACAGTTTCACATGTTCCTAAGCAAGGGAAGTGAGAGGCGGGTTGGTTTAGCATGTGTAACTACTTCTGCTGCCTGCTTCTAGGCAGTATCTCATGATTCTCAAACTTAAGAGCCAAATAAGAATTCAGATTAATTTATAAAATGATGCTAAGGAGTTGAAGATAAAATATATATTTTCCTTTCTTTTGGGATAAAATGTAATATAAACCAGTCTCACCTTCATAAGTAAGGCTGGCTGTAGTATAGCAGGCAGCAGTAGACTAGGCTTACAGACATGCTGGCAACAGCTTGACTACCAGTCAGGAAAGGGAATCCCCTCCAGGCCAATGTGGAAATGATGGGTAAAGAGAGAGTATCTTTGCAGTGGTGATATTAATAGCTCATTTGCAAATTTTTACTCAAATCTCCTCACTTCAAAAGCTCAGCTTGGGAACCAAGAGAGATATTTTTCAACAAAACATTAGTCTCAATTAACTAAATGTAACCAAGATAAATGAGCTGAAAAACCAGAAGCAGATAAAACTGGTGAGGCCATTGAATCTATAAAAGGAAGAAGCTGAAACCTGGAAGGCATCCGAATACAATCCTTCAAGTATTCCAAGGCAGGGTCAGAAAGGGATAATAAGGCAGTCCCAGGCCGGAGATGCTGAGTGGCCAGACGGTATTGACACAGACAGTCAAACAGCAGCACAGCCCACAGCAAACACTGTGCACTAAGGTGGGGAAGAATTTTAATGAGCAATTTCAGTCTCATACATGCTATGAAAAAAGGACTTGGCATTGTTCCCAATGACAGTGCCCTCCAGATTAGAGACTAAATCACAGCATCCTCAGGGGAGGATGAAAAGAGACAGCAATAGAGTGTCTTTCTTTTTTTCTTTGATCCTGATGTACAAATAGCAACATGTGTGCGTGCATAAGAGCAGTGTTGGAGTATAACAAGCAAGCTGAAGAATGCAATAAAATGCAATAAAATGCCATAAAATGCAATAAAATAAAATAAAATAAATAGAATGTAGTGGACTGAAATAGAACCACAATAAAGTAATGCTAGCTGACTTTAAGGCATAAACCCAACGTTTTATGAACACTTATAGCAGGTCGTGCACTCTTAGGTAAACAGTAACTTATTTAGCAAGTAGGGTCCCTTTAAAAGATGATTTTCTGATATCTTCAGAAGGACCAACACCTCAATTCTCGCAGACGAGGCAGATGTACCAAAGCAAGCAATATTATGTGGGATGACAGGTTCTGCCCTCCAAAACATCACGGAGGAGCCGGCATACACAGGGAAGGCAAAAGGAACAAAAGGCTCTTTAGGCATCAGGAGGCACCAAAAAGCTCAGCTGTCCTCCGCAAAATATCTGCAATATGTTATCAGCCCAGGGTAAATGAGTCAGATGCCTCCCCCTGAAGCCATTGCACCGCAGGCGGGCTGGGAGCGGGGGCCCGGCAGATGGCTGCTGGGGATGCCTTTCTGTCCGGAAAACCGGGAATGAAAAGAGCCCAGCGAGCCCTTAATGCAACACTCCCGGCCCCAGCCCGGGCGGTGACCGCTCCCAGAGCTGTCTTTGCTTCCCGAGCGCAGCCACAGGCTGCCGCGCCGCCTTCCTGGCCTTCATCCTGCCTTAGGTCACAAAAGTATGATAAGTCGGCAAAACTCCTAGAAAAGCCTACTAACGCTCTTGTAAGGCTGCAAGAGAAACGCGCCTCTTATTTGCGCAGCTCTGCACCAGGCTGTGCCACGTAAGCCCTCCAGGAGAGCAGCATCTCGCGTTCCAGGAGCGACTGTGGGCTCGGCCCCCTTGTGAGAGAAATTCCCCAGCCAAGCTGCGGAGCCAGGGAAGGCCCGTGGGCTTCATCTGTTACTGCCACAGCTTGTAAAAGAACAGATCCTCTTCCTGCCGTGCCATTTGCTTCCACTTGATCCTGTTCATTATTTCTAACTAGCTTTTTATATATCAGTCCTGCAAAAACCCCTGAAATTGAGCACAGTGGAGACCTAGGCATGTACAGTGCTCATACCCAGGTAAAGAAAGGCCCGGTAAACTGCAGATGGGTCTGTGTGGTTCTGGATGTGCAACCCGGCTGCTGTTCTCATGCCTTCTGATAAGGGTCTTCAGCAACCCTGAGACAGTGCACAGCAAGACCATTCAGAGTGTCAGTGGACAGACACATTCATCCTTTCAAGCTTTCCTATCATAATAATCAGGAATTGGAACACTTGAAACCAACTAAGTCCTTCATAGTAAAGATTGCAAACTCTTTGTTTCCCCACCCACTTGGGAGTAGTGGTATTTTTTTACCTATCTGGAGAGGTTAGTGAAATTTTTGAAAACATAATGTAAACCTTTTACAAAAAAGGTTTTTAAATTATTTGGGCTTTTTCTTTTATTTTTCCTCAGGTAGAGTCAAAAACCTTCACTGTTTTCTACATCAGTGGTTCTCAGGTTTTTCACTTAAAAATCAAAAAGATCGAATTTTGCTTTGGTAGATTATTTCTATTATTTATTTATGCATTTTCCTGTAAACAAGATTGACTGCTTAATGGAAAGTCGTCTCCTGTGTTTCTCAAAGAGAAAGTAGCTTCTCTCTCAGAGGCAGCAATAATTGCTTGAATGGCAATGAATAATTCCTTGGTGACAGCCAGTGCAGGACTTTGCTTTTCACCGGGAACCTGTTTCTATGAAGAGACTAATTAGCTACTGCCGAAAGGAAAAGGGAGACTTGCAGACTTGCTCCTCTGCTCTCATTCCCAGTGATTTGCAAGGCGTTTCCTGACACCTTCCAATCTCTGACCAACCTGAGTGCAAAGTCCTCCTCAGCATGTTTGCCTACCTGCTGTCCACCCTTCCTCTGTGACAGAATTTAAAATCACACTGCATTTTCTCTGTCTCTAGAGCAAAATAAAATCCTGAACGCTCAGCTAGCACGGATGAGCTCATCCAACTGGGCAAGGGGCTTGTTTTTTTTGTTAATGGGTGAGTGGTGGAGCAGGATTGCTGTGGAGGCACTGGACTGTCACTTTGATCACTGTACTTCTAGCAAAATATAAGGTGGATGGGACAAAGAGACACGTGGCTCCACTCTCTCCTTTGTGGGCCCCCCATAGCTCTCCTCTCTCAAGGCTGTCATGCCAGGTTGACTTTGCCTTTGAAACTTCAGGAAATCAAGAGTTTAGGTCAAGTATCTCTCTGCTAGGTTCTAAAACAATGCTCTCTGGAGGAAATGAAGACCTAGCTCATAGGGCTACATAGATACCCATATTCTCAAGGTATTAGGAAATTTCAGGAGTAACCTGTCTGTGATGATGTAATTAAATACTATATTATAAAGGATATATATAGGGAAATTGAGCTAAGGCTGCCTTGGAAGGTATGACGTAGTTATTTATAGTAGCTGAATGTTTGACTTTGGAACTGTAGCATTTCTTTAGCTAAGTTTTCACGTGCCCGATTAGTAGCTTCAATCACAGACTTGACAAGCATCTCCAGTGACCATGTCCCTTGTTGTCTTTCATCTTCATTACATACAGCAAACATAAGGGAGATGGAAAGAGTGAATGAGAATTTTAATTGTTTTGGAAAGCATGATGTCCTGTTCACGTTCACATTTGGGTAGCTATTTTAGGCTGTGTAAAACAATAATGAAAAGGTTAAGAGGGAATATCATGGATAATTGTTTTAAAGTTAATAAATATTTAATAATTTTAAGCCTGCATTTTTCAATAATCCAATCTTGCTCCCACTGGAGCTCCATGGCACTTTTGTGATTCACTTGAAATGAATCAGGTTGCAGAGTTTCCATAAAGTAAAATCCAACACTTAATTAAACCCTTTATTCTGAAAATCCAGGGTCGTCTTCAAAGACACACAGTAATACTGCTCCCATACAGATGTAGATGCTAATGTTACACAGTCAGTCACATAGCCAGGTGATGAAAAAAACTAGAATAATTCATAACCTGCTTAAATAAATGAACTTCAATGAAGCTACAGGCTTCATTGTTTGTTGTATTTACTATGGACAATTTATAATTTTTATAATTTACAAGAGAAGTTCAGCTTCTTCTTGCAATCCATTTTTAAATGCTGTTTGGAAACTGTATTCAGGGTTTTTTTCCCAAATAAAATATTACCTTATCTATATGCAGTGTGAGCATATCTGTTTTTGCCTTCCCTAAATGTCCAAATCAGCCCAAAGGCTCTCAGCAGTGCAGGTACAGCCACTCACTGCCGGGAGTGGTACCAGGCAGCTGTGGTATTGCAGCAACGGAAGAGGGTGAAGGGGGCCAGGACAGGATGGGGCAGGCAGAATGGGATGGAGCAGCCAACACTGGCAGTGCTGGAAAACAGGACCCAGAGCCCTGCCCTCACCCTGAGCTTGGCACCCTCGGCAGGGCAGCCGAGTTCCCCAATTTCCGCACTGGGGAGGACACATTGGTTTTGCTGCCACTACAGTCACACAGGCGGCACGTGGCCTATCCTGGACCTCAAACTCAAGCCTGGCATCNTGGCATCTGCAGATTTGTTAAAACCTTTGATGAATTAAGAGTGGATTTTCCCAGTTTTCTCTAAAAGTGCCTGGCAAACACAGAAAACACATTTACAGCTTGCATCTTCCAAGACAGACTCTGAGCTACTGTATGTTGGGTCTTTTTTCCATCAGGGCATCCATACCAGCACTTTGGTTTTAGGCATCTTACCAGCCCTCTAACACACTCTGATTCCCCTTGGACAGGTTGTGTACATCAATGGACATTTGCTTTGTGTAATTTTTCTAGGTTCTGGTTCACAGATGAACATTGTTTGAACTTTTTGTGGCATAAAGGCACTCAGACCCTTTCTGAGAGAGCACAATGATTTCTAGTAGCTGCTCCATACTAAGCACTGCTGATTTTGTCTCAGCAATGAGTTATTTTCCTTCTGCCTGATAATTCAAAGCATTTCTTTTGGAAATTATATTTTAAAAGACTCAGCAAACTGAAAATTAGCAGTGATTTTCTTTTCTTTTTTTTTCTTTTTTTAATAATAAAAGCAAACAGCATTTCCAAAAATACTCTTGTTTATGTATCAACTGCAAGCCAGAAACGGCTCTTGAATTATTGCTGCTTGTAGGAAACTGCCTTAGCTTTACAGATACCAGAACAAAGTGCTTATTTTCGTTATCATGAAAGAAAAACTCGTATGTCCTTCAGCCTGCCCATATTTCAAAGCCCATCTGAAGCAGAGCAGCAGGTGTAGCAGTTTCTCACAGCCACTGAAAAGAGTGATGATGAATTGCATATATTGCCCCCAGATCTCTGCCCCTCCTCCAAAAGCCAATCTTTCAGATTAGGCTGAACACAAACAGGGCTGCACAGGACCACCTGCTCTCCCTTGTGCTACATAATACGTTCTCTAAGCTCAGATGTGTCTGGAAATGTAGTGAATCCAAGTTCAGAGGAGGCAACTAAGGGCAGTGGGGTATAATGGAGTGGGCTGCAAAAGAGGATAATTTATTTCCCAGTTGATAGACTGCTGTGAGTCTCTCCAAAATGTATCTTTTGCCTGTTTAGCAAATGCCCAAAAGTAAATGCTATTGTACACCGTGCAATAACATTTCTGCCTTCAGCTTAGACCAAACAGAGACTGGTTTCCTTAGAAGAGTTTGGGAAGCAGCAGTTTCTACAGAGCAGGAGGTCACAGTGTGACTAGGAAGCCTTTTTTTTTTCCTGAGCACCTTTGTCTCTTTCTTGTGTATGAAATCCTACTTCTCTAGGTTCCCAAGTGATTTAACCATGTGTGCAGTTTAGTTCACTTGATACATTTTTATATTTTGTCTATATCTAGTTCACACTTTGTAGCTTTGGATACCTCTCAGTAGTATCATGTCTCACAGCTACTTTGGAGTTAACATTGATGAGGTTTTTTGTTGTACGGAAAATCATCCAAGTACAAAGTTTATATGCCAGATTGAAGCCATATCTTTCTCTGTAATAAACAGCTTTCAACATGACTGTAATTTTTTTTCCAGATAAAAGAAGCTCCTTTTTACAGCTACCTTTTTCCCCCTTGCTTTTTGCTTAATTATGAATCTAATGAAAAACCTTCCATTTATTTGCAGCCATTGTACTCTCATCTGCAATTTTGCCAAAAGCTCTAGAAAGCTATTGCACTTCCCTTGTACACCATAACATTAATATCTTCAAATAATTCCCCTACATTAATGAGTTAAGAACTTCCTTCTTAACACTACAATCACCTTCCTGTCTTCTGCCCCTGCCTCTTGGTTGATTCTCCATCACTTGTTTATTCCTCACTGAAGGAATTTCTTAACCACTTTAATTACCAAATCATATCTCTAATTTCTCTGAATGTCACTATTTTCCAACCTCTATGGTCTTTTTTTAAATATTGTTGGCCAATAGCAAGCATTGTTCATGCATTTGAAGCTACAGCTGAAATCCACACAATGTGGATATGATATAATAAAAATTTGATTGGTATTGGTATCGATTGGTCTGATTGCAACTAGTGAATCAAATGCAACTTCCAGTCTGTGCCAAAATGAATACTCAAACAAAGTCAGAGGTAAATCCCATTCCAAATCTGGTTCTCAGAACTGACATTTCAGGGACAGCTAAATTGCCAAACATTTTTTGTTAGCATCTTCATTTAAAAACAAAGAAAACAATCAACAAATAACAAACCCAACCAAACAAAACCCCCCTCCAATTAAAATATATGGAATCAAGGTATACTTGCAGTCCAGCTTAAATTGTCCAGGTCATCTGTTTTGTCCAATCCCCTTTTCCTTGCTTAATTACCTGGCATCAGAAGTGAGATGAAGAGACTGGCATCAAGACACATGGTGCAGGTAGGAAGGAGCCTGGCCTGAAGGACATGAGAGAGAAGGGGATGCAGCATCTCCAGTTTGGTCTGAGGAGCTGCAGAGCACATGCCAGAGGGCACACACATATTTCTTCCATGTCCAAACCAAGTGAAAGCCAACAGAAGTTCAGTAAGGCTTTGGCTGCATCTCAATGCCATCTATACAAATACTACATCCAAACATGAAGCCTGTGAAAGCCACTAGACACTCGCAAAATGAGATGATTTCTTTAATCAGAGGGATCTGAAGGCAGGAGAGAGTCTGCCATGTATAAATGTAGTGTGCTTCTGGAGACAACTGCTGGCTTTGGCTGTGACAGCAAGGTAGGGAACCTCTGCCAGGGCCCAGCAGCCCTGGTGACTGCTGTGATTAGAAACCAGAGTTATTTTCACCTGGGTGCTTGTATAAGCAATAGTGCAGAGTGTTTTGGGCCCCTAGTCCTTACCCCGACCCCGGACATTCACATCAGGGCTGAGAATGTCGTTCTTGCTCCTCCAGCTCTGATGCCAAGCTGGGTACCTCTATGGGTGGCCAGGGGGCTGGCTGGTCACTGCAGCGCTCCAGGGCCACCACACCATGCCAGTGTGGACATTGGGGTCAAGAGCAGTAAGAGAACAGTACCACATGCCAAGACTGCCTTCGGGGTTGTATGATTCACAGAGTGAAATGAGAGCAGTAAAGGGTATCAAGAGGCACTTTTGACAAGAGCCTGATCAGAGAAGCATCCTTCAGATGGGTCAGGAGGGAGCTGATGAGATAAGGATCCACATGGAAAAGGAAAAGGGAGAGGGGGAAAAAAGAGAAAAGCATATGAAGTGATTTCTGTTGCTTTTTATTGGTGTTGCACACTTTATATTTAGTAAGAAAGATCTTTCATTCATGTCAATATACTCCAGTAAATCAGTTCAAGTCCTCACAGACCTTGCAGAGATGCCATCTTCTAAGTCTTTGCTTTCTCCCTTAGGGTTTTAGATTCCATGTCAGCATTTGTCCCCAGTCCCCAAGAGTGTTCCCAGCTCAGCATGTTCAGTTCTGCCTGTTTTTACTTTTCTTATCTTGCATGATTTCAGTTTACAAACTCTCAGAACTCAGCAACAGCTTCCTCAGTGACAGTGAACCAAGGTCAGGCAATGGACAAAACCAGCCAAAGGTCAAGGCCAGCTGAAGCCCTGGGCTGCAGATGCCCTGAACTTGACAGCACAGGTCAGGGAAGTCGTGTGGTCCCTCTGTGACATCAAACTCGCATTGAGTAGGAAGGACAACTGCATGGGCCAGATCCCATCTGGATGTGATGATGCAGAAGACTGGTACCCACAGGGGTGCACATCTCTTTCAGCACATGATCTGAGATGCATCAGTCAAGATGGCTCACAGTGATCCAGCGAGCATGATATTCCATGCACACAACAAACTGAAATACATATACAATCTGTATGCATGTACATTATATATACATGTGCATATACATAAAATCATACAACCTCAGATAAACAGACTGCGAAACTATAAATGCTCATTCCATGTTAAACACAATTTTTGAGGGTTTAAATAAAATTTTTAATGATTCTTCCTCTTTTAGCTCAGAATTATTGCCAGACAGAAAGCAGAACCATTCCTCTCAACCCTCCCTGCAAAAGCTGTTTCCCTGGTACCTAGCCTCACTGCAGCAGGCATTTACACAAATCTCTCAAGAAAACCACAGCTCCCCTCTTATAGTAAGATTTTAAGGCTAGAGGAAGCCTTAGTCATGGCCATGGTTAAGGGAATTGTTTAAAGGGTCAGAATTTAAACCTTGGGCTTTAATTTACAGATACTCAGCAGAATTGCATTCAGCTTCTGAGTATTCACTGGATCTGNAGCTTCTGAGTATTCCCTGGATTTGATTTTTTTTGCTCTTCGCCCCCCCCCCCCCCCATTTTTTTTACTTTCTACTTAGTGAAGTCTGATTTTTAAAATTTTTGTGTCATTCATTTATGAATTTGGGTAGGAGTAAGGCAGGGGAAAAAAACCCAGCATCCCCATATTTGAAATATGTTGCCCCATAGTTGAAATGTTGCAAAAATGACGACTTTCAAGCTTTCTGAGAAAGATATAAACTTATTAATTATCAGCACACATACATATGCACCTCTTCTCCTCTTAGGTGAAGTTATAATAACAAAATAATGTCTTCTAGTTTTCCTTTCCACTAAAAATTGTTGCATACATACACTTTTCCTTCCAGTCAGAACTCACGGCAGTTTTTAAAATCCTGCTGACAGAAGTAGAGTGACAACACAGTTCACAGAACTTAAGTGTGAACATTTCAAAAGAGTACCTGATTCCAAAAGGAAAATAAAACACTTGATTTGCAGTTCAAGTACCAGCCTGAAAGGAACTTAAATTACATTAACTACAAAATGCTTATTACAAGATCATTTAAAAAATCTTTATGATTCTGGTATTTTGAGTTGTAATATAAAGTAAAATTTATCCTACAAAGACTGATTTTAAATTGTCCCATGAAAAGGCTTAGAGAATTAAAAAATAGTTATGCTAAAATGACTTTATGATAATGGGTGGTGGTGAAGAATTTGAGCGCATAACAGAGACATCTGCTTTGCAAACCAAAAAAAATTACCAAGAGTAATAACACTCAATGACACTCCAAACATTGCTTATTTCTTCTGTCTATCCTCCAAAACCAGATCTACACATAGCATCATCCCTAACAACATCTATTACAGCTACTGAAAAAGGAAAGGCAATGTACAAAAGGGGATTTAGGAACACAGGACTGGCCAATTTTTTCTGGGGAACTGGAAATAAATGCATCGCAGAATTGCTTTCATAAGGTGATCAAAATACGTCTTAAATTAAAGTGACAGGAAACTCACTGGAGGAGAGTTAAGGGACATTGGAGGTTAAAGAGACCAATTTTTGTCTTTTTGGTCCTTACCCACATAGCCACAGTAGCCATAAGGCACAATAACTCGTCAGTTGCTCAGCTGCACAATTACTTTTAGGCTGTTCCATGTAAATGTAAGTTGATTTATGAAGCAGATCATGCAATTAATACATTGGAAAAAACCTCATAAATGAAGATGATGCTTCTGCTGTCCCTGAACTGACTGAAAAGCCACCACCATGGGAGGTGGGGAATCCACTCTTCACCCTGAGGCTTAGCACAAGAAGCTAAGTGCTCACAGAAGGCAAATTTTATTTTGGACAGATTTAAAAAAAAAAAGTGATTTTTATTTCTTCCATCAGCTGTCAGCTGTGCCTTGCAGAAATGAGTAACAATTTGTTTGATATTTGGCACTACGGAGGTCATAGTAGTTTGTGAAGTAGTTTCCAACGAGCTTGTATACTGGCTCTATACAGTGCTGAAGAGTTCACTTTGTACTCAATATCTTCCAGCTCAGCTTCATCACTGTATTTTGAACAGGGGTTGACTGGGTATTAGGCTTGATTTGTCTCTAGTAAAGTAATTCTAGTGTCAGGCCAAAGTAGATAACACAGTGGATAACTCTGTTTTGCATTCAGATCCCTCTGAGAAGGAAGGGATCTAGACTTATAAATCTGTCTTTTCACAATAATATAAATGCATAAGAAAGTAAGAACCTTACCGTCGGTGACCCAGGAGCACAACGAACAGAGATGCTGGCAATTCAGGTGCTGCACACTTCCTGGAATCAGGACTTAAAAGCTAGATTTAACAGTTTGAAAATGCAACATCTTTTTGCCTTTTGTAAAGGAAGTGAGGACAGTTTTTCTGTTTTCAGAAATCATCATTCAGTGTATCTTCAGCATCCAATAAAAGTTCAGAGACTCCAGCATATTCTTTTGATAACAGATATAATAAAATCATACAATTTAGAAGTATATTAAGTATTTAAGTACCTGATAATTTTCTAAATCATGTAGTTGTAGATTTCTGAGACCGAGGAAGTGAAAGAGAGAGACTGAAAGACATTATGTGACTAACTCAGGGAAGCAAACCTCCATGTTGCATAATGACCATTTGTCTTCCACCAATTTAAAATCCTCATGGAAGTACTTTATAAATTTAACATTTTCAATAGGCAGACCTGGTCATCTATTGAAGATAAAAAATAGATGGTAAGATTGAAGGTAAACAATCATTCCAGAAAAGCCTTTCATCAAAAAATATAATCCAGAGTGATAAATCACTTACAGCAATAAAATCACCTGCATGAGCAAACACAGCTTCTGTCAGTAATTGTGCTTCCTTGCCCTAGGCATAAGTTTGTTACATATGGGAAGTGATAATATTTGTGGTTACAGTTCCCAGTATCACATTTTCCTTTCCCAGTTCACACTTACTCATACCTATGCTTATCCAGCAGCAGTTACATAAGATGCAATTCTGAACATTTATAATCCACCTCTTGCAAGCAATAAACCGCATCAAATTAGCCCCTGACGTGCTTTGTACTAGCAAAGCAATTTTCAGATCCATCATGAAGTATCAGGACTATTATTTGTCTGCAGTCAGTAAAGCCATTTTTTTCTGACAGTGTTACCTGCAAGTGCTTGGTTATAGGAACTTATCGTCCCTGTCACATAAGTGAGAGACCCTCAGGCAAAAGGACAAATTCAGCATAATTTCTTTCCCCCATTTCTGGGAGTTGGAGTACATATCCATCTGATCCAACATCATGAGATGTCCCAGAAGCAACATCAGCGATGCTCCAGACTACTGATTTCTCCTGGTGATGTCCATCACACCCTACACATTACAGCGTTTTTGGGGACTCTGAACTCTGCCGTTACCTTGACTAACCTGTTCCCTTGTATTCCTGTGTACAGTTCCATCTACAGACCATGCTTTGCAATAAGCCCTTTCCACATGGCAGCCATCAGAGCAGAGAATGTTTCTTTCCATTTGGTTTTTTGTACATTTGTTTTTCCTAAACCTCCTCTGTGGGACAAGCTTCTTGCTTTTCTCAGAAGAATGCTGCCCCCACCTATTCACCAACTGCTATGTCTAACTACTATAAAGAAAATTCAGTGTGTAGCTTAACTTGAAAGGCAACAACAACAAATCATTTACTTCCTCATTAACACTTCATAATTATTATGTATAACTTTCTTTGTCCAGTCATTTCCACATCCTGGAAATAGTAATTTTCACCATATTTCTTTAAAATTTGCAGCACGTGGGAGATGTTCAGGCCCTCAAATTTTACTGGTAGTCAGCACGAGATACTACCTGCTCAGAAGGTTTGCTTCTACAGTTCTTGTGCCAGATTCAACCAGCAGGTAGGTTCTACCATCTTAAATATTCTGAAAGTGGGGTTTTTTTGACTGACAATTGCTTTCAGTGAACAGGAATTCATATTCTGCTGTGCAGAGGCATCTTCGAGAGATGATAGAGGTACAACAGCATGTTAGGAAAAAGAACATCTGCTTAATGTCAAAGTAGTGCCCACGAACTCAGCAAAGGCTGTCATGAGTGTCAACCGTGGTGCAGCCGCTGCTCTGTCCTTTTAGCTGTGTTAAGTGACAGGAACCAAATCCAGAGGGCTGAGGCATCAGTGGGGGTCGGCACATGGAGCAGAGGGATTAGCAGGAAATGTACACACACATTAGAAAAGTCTCCAGAGAAGTTTTGCTATCACAAAAAAAATAAATCAATCAAACAAAAAGCTACTCATATTCCTTTCTGTTGACTTGAAATAGACTTGGAAAAAAATCCCACAATTTACATTGGATTACAGTTTAAGCACAAACTTAGGTTATGTCTTTTTTTTTGCAAACCGAAACACAAGTAGGGCACCAGCTAGAATGGAAATATAAATGATTATTTAGCTCAGGTTTGATCTTAAAGAGTCAGCAAAAGAAGAAAAGTAGGATCAGGACCTTAACCATAGGGGAGAAAAGTACAATATGCATGTCCCAGTTATATAAAATCTAGTGCACTTGTATTAGTTTAGCAGGTTGCATTACACTCCCTTCATGGTTCTATTTAAAGAAAAAGAGTAACAAAGTATTTGAATTTAGCACACAATGATCACAAGAAACTGATAATGATATACAAAGCCTGAAGAAAAGCAGAGATGCCCGTGGGCTCAGTTATCAACCTGGATGGCAGGCATATGAAAATAAGTTGCTTGGCCATTGTAACATTGTACTATGAAAAATCCTCCCCTGCAAAGCAAGACATAATTGATACAGTTTTTTCCCAAGAACACTTATCTGGTCTTCCTCAACCCAGAACTCACTACAAGCTCCATATGCCACATCATATTCAAAACACCAAACACTGGGGTTTGCATACAAGACCTAGGTATTATTTGTGCTCTTGATTTAAGGAATTTCTAAATTATAATTTTAGACTCTTTCATTAAAGCAAAATTGATTCCAGATTTACAGTTGAAAGTCTCTAGTAGCATATAATGCCATGAATGAATGTGTTGCTTTGTAACCTGGAACTGTCCCATATTTCTGGATACTCAACATATCAATGAGTACTAACTATCATTAAGGTTTCTGACTTAAACTACTTTTCATTAGACTTTATAAAAATGAAAACATAAAGAGCTCATATAATATTAAAAATGGTTATGACTGACTTTCACTTACAGCCCTCCAAAAACTGCAAGAAATGACCGTGTCTAGCAAACTCCTGTTAGGAATGCCACCTTGTGGATAAAAGCTGTATGGAACAATGATTCCAGGTAAATTTCACTAAAATTTTTACTTGCAAAATACCGGTTTTGCAGAAATGAATCACTCGTGTGGTGTTTCAGAACTGCATAGAATTCTTTTATTAACCTTTCTGGTTGAAAACTACTGTGAATATGGCTTTCCCATCCTCATCTGTATAAAATGCAAATTAATTATGCAGGGAGCACTGGTTTCATTAGGAGATGGGATGTATTTATTAGCATTTTAAACAGAATCAGATTGCCACAGATACTTAGTAAAAAATTCCACTAAATGCCTGCTCTATTTAGATATAATTCAGTGAATTAGTTTAAAATGTAAAGAAAATACGTTTTAATCAAAATATGTTGCTAGAGCACAACCTGTGAGTACATTTTACCTTCTCTAAACTTTAATTGGTATACAAAAGTTCAAGTTTAACTACAAAAAGGAAGCATTGGATTTTTCCATTTGTCATATAAATCTTGTTATGAGCTGAAAATTAATTGAAAATGGCCATTGGATTGCAAGTTGCTTATAAAAGCAGCAAGAAAAGGGGTCCAAAAACATCTAATAAACTTTAAAAGATCTCTAACTTTTAAAAGCTTGGAAAAATAAATAACAATTAGCTACATTCAATAAAGCTGACATTTACACAGACACTTCCCTCCTGTGCTGTTCACCTCATTTTCATAATGAAAGTATATATAGCCCAAACTATCTCAAGGCATATTGTATAATGAAATTTAAAACTAATGAGCCATATCCTAACAGCCATGAGTCAAGTCAGGATGTGCATTAGTAGTCCATTTGCAATTCTCTAGAGACAGAAAGAACAAGGCTAAACATATCCAGTAGCCTATTTAGCACACAACTTGCTCTGTGTACTGATCACACCACAGCAGAACTGAAATTAGTTCACAATCTCTAGCTCTCAAACCTCTGTGAAATGCTGCCCATGCTTTTGTTAACAGGCAAGTTACTCCTGGGGCAGCCAAACATGACTTGTGATTGTTTGGTTTGACCTCTTGTGTAACATGGGTCTGACTTGTTTGAATTAGTCCTCTTTCTATCAAATCACATTTTTTCAGGAAATCATCTAATATGTCCAGACTAGGGATGCCTTTACTGTTCTGTTATGTACCTTTATCTCTTTTTGTAACATGTCCAACTTCTGCTTAGACTTGCTGGATCTTTCTCTGCTAGGTGGAACAGTTCTTCATTAACAATTTTTCTCCAAAGATGGTTTGTCTAGGCTGATTCTTCCTTCACTTAACTAAGCAGATTGTTTGTTGAGACTCTCATGCCAGTGCTTCTTTTTAGTACTTATACTGCTCTCATGACTCTTTTCTGTCCAACTTCCCAGCATTATCGAAAACTGTGACTACTGAAATTGGGCATAATATTCTTCCAAAAGGTTACACCAAACAGTAATATAACAGTAAAGTTACTTCCTTGACAGTATTCCCATTTCTAACCTCAGGATCTCTTTGGTTCTTCTGGCCACAAGGCATGCTGAAAATTCATGTTCGGTTGAGAATGCGCATCTCCAGACACCATTCAAAGTCAGCATTTCCTACCACAAATTGTTCAGCTTGCTAAGTATGTCCTCAAACCTCCATGGTCCTAAAAACACGGGTCTACTTTAGACCAGAATGAAATGCAAATTGCTTACAGCTCCTAACCAAGCAATTAATCTTGCTCTGATTAAGTGGCTCCTTAGTATTTAAGTTTTGTGGCATTTGTAGATTTGAACAGTCATTACTTTATTTCCTCCTATGTTCTTAATAAACTCGTGGTTAAGAGCCAAATCCTATGTGAACGCACATAAAAAAATCTGTTCAGTCTTTCCTTTCTGATTTACATTTTGAGTTCTCTCAGGTTTGACTCAATTACTGTAATGATGAATTTTAAATTTGGGGGTGATACCCTGCATGTTTCTATAATAACTTCTTTAAAATAAAAGAAACTATTTGAAAATCGAAATATATTTCAAATTCCAGTGACAAAATACCTAAATGAAATGCTAAAGTAACAATTCTGGTGCTATGTAACTAAGTTTGTGAAACTTGAGATACACTTTTAATGAAAAATGTGTTCCTATGTTGTGCAAGGAATACACTGTGGATGCTCTCCTTGGTTAAATTCTGTAAGATATTGTACATAAGCAAGTAAATCAGGTATTTTCTTAATTCTGCTGAATAATTTTCCTATACTGTCAAGAAAGAGGCCATACAGCATTTTAAACACTTATCAAGGAATAAAGTCTTCTCGAGTAAAAGGAACAAACAGCTTAGATCTATGTCTGGGAGATCTTCAGAAGTTTTAGCAAAATTAGAGAGCAAGACCAAGACAGCTGTCTTTTAGACTGCTACATTCTGAAAAAATCTCAAGCAACAGCTTTCCAGTTCTGGTAAGAAAGCTGAGCACATTTGCAACTGCTGGGAAAAAACAGGGTGACATTTAAACCCTCCTTAAACTGCTAATACACAGAATCATTGGCCCATTCACATCATTGGCCCATTCTGAATCATCAGAATCAATGGACCATTCACATTAATTCACTGACATTAATTGTTCATTACTGTTTAAACCATTCAAGTAATTTTTAAGCCCATGATCCTGAAATGATATTAGAAGTGTACCAAAGTTGCTCCACAACAGCTAACGGACAACTAGCTCATCTCTCCACTGAACTAAATGCGAATAAGAAACATAAACAGTCAGAGATTTCCTTTTCCATACTAATCCTCAGAATACAGGCTTTCCATGCAGCACCAGACAAGTCTGTGGTGCAATGTAAACAGAGTGTTTAGACATTTGCTATTTTTGATCTGTGTTTCTTTTTTCATATATACTTCCTTCCAGAATGATGCATATTATCTCACTAAAACCTTAGTCTCAGCAAAGTGAATTACTAGATTGTCATCAATTATACCCCTAACTTTCGAGGAAACACAGGATGGAACACATCTTTCAAGACTTCAGAATAGCAAACTCCAAACCCACTTCTTTTAGTAGATTTTCTTCATAGCAGATTGATAAGAATTTACAAACATATTTGCAAAGAAAGTGCTATAGTGTGGATCCTGCAGTATTTATTTAGAAAAAAATACAGTGGATACAAATGAGTAATGTGTATTTCAGGTATGCCAAACATGATATACTTAATAGCAATGTCTGTTCTTGATATCCTTGAAAGCAAAGCTGACTTTCTGAACAAGAATCTTCCCTATAGAGTTCCAACAGATAAAATATTCCATCACTGCAAAACTGTAAATAGCAATCCTTTCTATATAATAAAATACTAAGAAAACACAATTATCTTCTGATGCTGTATTCATCCTTTACCTCACATCACTCTCTGTCACCCTGAGAAGAAGGGCTGTGACTAAAGGCAAGTAATGAGCACCTGGTATATCTGTAAGCAAAACAAAGCATTTTCCACATAAATATTCTTATAATAAAAAAGTGTAAATATAGACATTATAATTGTCCTTACATTCGTTAAATTTGTCCTTAAGATTTTTCATGTAGTAGCAAGTGTTCAGCAAAGATTTATCTATACAGAAGAATAACAGCTTAACTAAAGCTGTGCTATTACTTTGGGTCAACAAAGCCAGTGGAAATGTGTAGATCTGCACGCTCACACTCTCTGTCAGCCTGGATTTTATTGACTGATACTCCAACATCCTGCTAGACAAATAGGAGCAAACTGTGTATACAGCAAACCTAAATGGCTTAAAGAATCCTGCTAACCAGAACTATATGGATTTGCTTTTCTGTACTACTGGCACACCACTTCTGCCTTAAGAAGTCAATAGAAAATAACGTATGACAGCTTCAGTGTGCACAGTGTCTGCACGCTGAACACACAAGACAAAAAAAAGGGCACTTACGACCACTCTTTATTGCCTTTTGAATCTTTCATAATACTGACAGTGGAGAAAAAAAGGATCATAACAGTAGCACAATATTTGTTGAACCACAGTATATTGTTGACACTAAGAAAATCTGGGCTGGGAAGAAAGGAAGATAGCTTCCTTCACTATCCTATGTATCCACAGCCAGCTATTCTGAGCATGCTGGAAATTTTTTCCCTTCCATTCCTACAGGCCCTGCAGGACAGAAGATTGTCAGCTTCTACCTACAGCTGCCAGAACACAGCATTAGCACCAGGTCACAAATACTGTGTACACCCATGATCTCAACACTACTGCAGCATTTTATAATGTCCATTACTAGGATCCACAAATAGTGCACAAAAATAGTTTACTGAAGTTAACAGACACTCTGAGAAATATATTAATATTGTAAGTGCTCATTAACCACTGCCCCTATACACCTTAAGTCCACGTTGAAAGCCCTTACCTAAGTACAAGTGCTCATTTTTTTACTTATTTAATTTATATCAACTGCTATAATGGCTCATGTGATAGAAAAGCAGCAACTAGAAATTCAAACCATGCTTGGGTTACTGCCATGAACTTTGAAATAATGATTAAGTCATGCCAAAATAAATCCCCTGCTAGTTTAGTTCTGACTTGTTCATCTAACACTGAGTTATCTCAGGGTAGGATGCTGGCTTCTAGTCTTATATTGTTGAGAATCTCAGCTCTTCCCTTTCAGCTACTTTCTAAGAAAACAAGCTCTTCTTTGAAGATGTTTCTATAAAGTGTTGTAACAGTGTGTGACAAACTGCCCTGTGATGTCAAATGGCATTAAGCCCTGTGGAACCAGGTACTGCAGGATTTCCACCAAGTCCTTATTCTGAAACCAAACCCCGTCCCTGTAATTCAATCCAGGCAATTGACTTTGTTTGGTTTTGGGGGGTTTTCTTCAAGATTTAGAATTCTGGTTTTGTACTGAGCACATCCAGAGAGAGCATTACATTTTTTACCACTTGGAAGTACTGTAAGAATCAAACTGAAACATACAGAAATACAAGGGGGATTGAAGAGGTGCCCCCGTGGGGGAGGTGGGCATGAGTGGATGCGTGGGGCACGGGGTTTCTCTCTCCCTGTTCCCCTTGGTCATGTGTACCCCAAATCCTGTCCCCTATTGGTCAGTTTGAGTGTAGCCCGTGGGAATCCTGTACTTAAGGGAGTGTCCACGGCACTCCAGGGGGTTGTTCTGGGGGGCAGGTCGCTGTCGAGGTCCCTGCTGGGCTCCGGCCATGTGCGGCTGGGACAATAAAATCTGAAAACATCTATCAAATATCGTCTCCTTGATTCCTCCACGGGCCAAGGCTGTCTCCCAGGGAAGGTTGCAGCCACCCCACTGCAACAGGGGATGTTCACTTCTCACTGATACAAGCAATGCTTCTTTCTTGGCAATATGCTTACTCAACTTTTTCTTACAGAACTTGGATTTTTTTTTAATTACATAATCATGGTCTTTCCCACATCATGTTTGGAAATTGACAAAAATTCCCCTGCCCTGTGAGGACACTGAAAGAGTCAGATCTCTTCACACTGGAGGAGGTTCAGTGGGCACTTCAGCAGAGTTTTCTAGGACTTCAGTGGTGGTTAGGAAGAGATCGGAGGCTCTCTCTTCACAAGGAGCCATATGGAGATGAAAAGGCTGAAGTTGTACCAGGAGAAGGTTCATTTTGGTATAAGAAACAAGTTTTTTCAGTGAGAACACTCAATCACTGGAACAATCTCCCCAGCGATGTGGAAGAGTCTCCATTGCTGGCAGTTTTTAAGACATAACTGGACAGGGTGCTAATTTCATCTATGCTCCCTTTGTCACAAAAGGTTGGCTCAGATGATGTTTTCAGGTCACTTGCAACCTGGTCTGTTCATAATTCCATGAAAACAAAAAGTTATTTTTCAAAGTTACTGCAAAAATTGTGAATGAGGTTTGAGCAAAGAACTAGAAAGGTCCTAAAACAGTATCTAAGAATGGGAGAATCTAGAAAGCTGCTGTGTCACACCAATGTTCTCGCTATATTTAATGATACTAAATATCGATTCACTGTGGCAAAGGCACATCATGCTTGGGACTTTTACCTTACGCTGGAAGAAATGACAGTTCTTTAAATAGTTTGCTAGATGGTGTCTTTTTCACTTCTAGTGTGGCAAAAAAGACAAGCAGGCACACAGAGGAAGCTGTCAGATACGGCAACACTTCAAAGCCCCAAGTGAATCTTGACATGTAGGAAATGCTGCCTATTGAAGAGGCAAAAAAAAGTTAGCAATTATCAGATTATTTGAATCTTAGTGGGAAACACAACTTCCCATAGCTACATGTCCCTTAATTTGAAGACTCTTAGCTCTTTACCTCTAACTGCATGCCACTCAAAACTTCCAATACATCATTTCACCATTTCTCATAGTGTGAAATGTAGTTTATGTCCTTGTGAAATATAATCTTCAATTAGCAGAATACATTTGTCCATAACCACATGATCTCCTAGGACAATCCAGTCTATTTTTTTCTTCAGAGAAGAAACAGCAAAGAGCCTGTCATTAGCAAAACCACATAGATCTATTTTAGGTTACATAATGAACACTTCTGATGCTATCACACTGAAATTCATCCTTCACTTTCCTTGATGAGATGCCAAGTAATTTGGGAAGCTTCTTTCTTACACTAATTCATGAAAAGCATGATTAGACTAGAACATCAAGGAAATTAACTTAAGAAAGATATGAAAACATAAGTAATTAGAACAAGAAAAGCTATATGATCTCAAAGATAAAATAATACAAAAAATATATGTAAATAAATGGTGAAGTCTGGTTCTTACTTCAGAAGACGGCTATCAGATTTTACTACTATCAGATTCTTCTACAGTACTTAAAAAGGGATTCTCAAGTTGAAAGTTCAAATAAAAAACATCTAGGAAAGAGACTACAAGACAGTGGAGGAAGAGCCACACCTCAAATATATTAAAAATATTGAATTACGTATTCTATTTGACACAGGAAAATATTTGGGAGAAAAAGGTGTTAAAAACAAAATTACCAGATTTTTTTACTTAGATACTGGCCACATAATACATAAAAAACACTATACAAAAAGGCAATATATCACAAAATTCAATGGTTCAAGGATTAACAATACAAGAATACTTAACCTTTGTAGTGAAATCAACCCTCATTAGCAACATATGAACCCCATTATATTATCTTATTGTTTCAGTGCCCTAAGTGAAATGAATTAAAGTTTAATTAAACATCCACTGACCAAAGGTTCACATCATCGTTGCAACAAAACCAGAGCTATTAGTTCCAGAAAGGTCAGACTTCATTAGCTGCCTCCTTCCATCGAGGACGCTTCAGGCCTGTGAAGGAGACAGCACTGCCAAGGAAAGCCAGCAGTGCTGGCATCTCTACTGTGTATGATCTGCAAAACGCTCTTCCAGTTTTTTACACTCTCGATTCACAACCTTTCACTGCCACTAGAAATCTCACACATGTTACTTATAAATACTGGTGAAAGCTTGACAACTGAATATAAAACTGTGTGATATGCTGTGGACTGGACAGAGGCCAGACGAATGATGGCTTTAGTAAAACATGCAGATTGTTAAGAAGGTATTGCAATTGCAATTGCATCAGTTGCTCAAAAAACTTTCATAAAATAATTTTGAATTAAGGTTTCTATATGGGACATCAGCACATTCGTATCAGCAGCACAGACCTGGTGATCCCCATTTCCTGTCTTTTTCAGGGTCTCTAATAGGCCCCAGTGGATTGGAGGCAGAGCACTGTAAGAACTCAGCAAGTGTAGCTGACTTAATGGATTCTGATTTATTTCTGCAATCCTCAAGGCCCTCAAGATAGCAGGTGCAAACTTAGCATAATGAGCTGTAGATGAAATAATAATTGGGCAAGTTCTATCTTGTAATCGATCTGCAACTACTTTAGCAACAGCTGTGTGTGTATCCAAAATATATCCTGTAGTACTGTACACAGAGTGAATGGCAGCCAGGCAGTCCTCATCAGAGCACCAGCCAGCCACTAAGTCCTGCTGAAGCTTTCCAAGTAGATCTTTCCGCAGCTGGAAGTGGCCCTGATTTTCCAGCTGATTAAATAATTGTGTCACCAGTTGTCCATCTTCATTAGCAATCAGGTGTAAGTATCGCTCAAGATTGGAGGACTTCAAAATATCTACTGCTGGTGAAAAAGTGGAAATTAATTTTCTTCCCCTCAAATCATAAACACCTGTTTTTATGAAGTCAGTCAAAACGTTATTTTCATTGGAGGCACAAATACATTTTCTAATAGGAATTCCCATCATTTTAGCATAGAAAGCAGCTAACATGTTGCCAAAGTTTCCCGTAGGAATGCAAATATCTACAGGGCTTCCAAAAGAAATAATACCTTGATGAACAAGATCAAGGTATGCAGAGGCATGATAAACTATCTGAGGAAGCAGCCGTGCCCAGTTTATGGAGTTTGCTGCAGCTAAAGCTGTTCCATATTCTACCGTAAGAAAGCCAGTAAAATCAGAATTAGTAAAGATTTGCTTTATAGCTGTCTGACAAAAATCAAAATCAGATTTGACACCCACTGACCAAGCATTTTCTTTCTGACAGCCAATCATTTGTGATTTTTGAATTGGGCTTACTCCATCCTCAGGAAAAAAATTCACCAGAGCAATTCTCTGCTTGTCAGTGTCATGGAGACGACTAAAGCCATCTAGAACAGCACTCCCTGTGTCCCCAGAAGTAGCTACCAGAATCAAATAATTGCAGCTTCTGGGAATGCAGTAGGCAAATAAATGTGGCACCAACTGTAAAGCAAAATCTTTAAATGATGCTGTTGGTCCATGAAATAACTCAAGAAGGAACTGGTTGCCTGCCAGATGCCTAACTGGGGCAATTTTAGAACAACTGAAGTTTTCTCCATAAGCAGTTTCAATAATTTCTGCCAGCTTAGAAGCAGGAATATCAGCAGGATGTATGCATCTTTCTAGTATCACCTGGGCTCTTTCAATGTAAGTTGCTTCTATCAGACCTTGCCATTCTTCAGCAGTAAATTTTGGAAGTCCTCTCTCAGGAACAAAGAGTCCTCCATCAAGGGCTAAGCCCTGAGTAACAACGTCACTGAAATATAATTTATGAGAGTCTTCTTCTGAACTCCTTCCAGACGTACTCGACCTCGTTGAAATGAAAGTTTCCAGTTCCGTGTCTTGGTATCTCTTCACAGCATCAAGTACCTTTTCTGCGACAACCTCTGCTGCAATATCCCCTCCACAAAGAACACGGATGTCAAACCACCTTTTGTAGAACTGCTTCCTAAACTGAAGTATATCCTTGAGAGAAATACCAGGAGACAGGCCCACAATACGATCCATTTCCTTTGATTTCAGCCTGCTCATAATGACTATTGTTGGCACATCCAGATATACAACTATTCCATTTTTCTTCATGTGCTGCATGCCAGCAGCATGCATTGGATTGGACCCGCTAAGGGAAATTACACTTCCAGATGCTGAGAACTTCAACAGGGCTTTTCCTTCCTCCTCTAGAAATTTCTCATAACCAACGTCCTGCAGTTTTTCTGACACGCTCATATTCCAGGTTGTTTCAAGGACATCGTCATCTATGTCTATGACAGGGCAATCCAGTTTCTGGCCTACTATTCTCCCAACTGTTGTTTTCCCAGCACCTGGAGGTCCCATCAGGATAATATTTTTCTTTCCAAGAAGAGAATGACTTGAGAACCATGACTTCCATATCTGTGCAAATGCAACAGGTCTTGAAAGCATCAGTTTTAAGCACATGCTAGAAAGACTGTTTTGGGTTATTAGTCTTAAAGGCTGATACTGAAAAATGTGAAACATCTTCTGATGAGTTATCGTGGGTTTTTTTCCAAGACAACTTGACAATCCACTTAACTGCTTCAGAAAGAAAAAAAAACAAAAACCAAACAGTAACTAGTCTTTCAGCAAACATCTAAGAAAAAACCCTCAAGGATATGAAACTTAGAACAAGACTTCAAACATAAATCCAGCTACAACTTCATCAGTGCCAAGGAAGTATTTTTCAGAGTAAGACTCATTCCCCCTCTCCTGCATAATTCCAGATTGTTTCCACAGAGAAATCCACCTTCAAACAGGCCATGTCCTCAAGGTGAAAAAAGACATCCAAGCCTAACACTGTAATACTGTTTGCAAATAATATTGCTTATAGGAATTCAAAATCAATTAATTTTTCTTCTAGTAGACTTGCTTTTAATTACACTTTTATAAGCAACGATTACCTTGATTACCTTCTTGTAATCTTGTAAATGTTAACAAATCTGCATTTGTCCCACCTCCCAAGAAAACTTTTTTTTTTAATACTTTCTTTTTAAAAAACAAATGCAAGACCCACTTAAATACACAGGTAACTCACAGTCTTGTGCAAGAGTTGCATTCAAATCTCTTCTGAAGGGATGGCAAACCAAGCAAGGGATTTTTGAAGAACTCCTATACTGGAATTGTTTTGAATGTAATTTGGGGTTAGAGAGGGGAGGTGAGAGAGAGACAGAGAGAGAAATCATGAGGACACTCTATCCACAAAAAAAGGTAACTAAGAAGGATGGATTTCCATCAAAGCAAGAAACTCCCAATATTGTTCTTTGTTTACTTAGAGAAATAAACACCAATATCAGCACTAATAGGAGCACATGATTTGTCTGTGATGTTTAGTGCAAAAGGGGAAAGACTCTCAAAATCTCCCTAAAACTGAGAGGGGGGCAGGGGGAAGAGCATTTTCTCAGTTCTATGGAAAGCTGAGCTTGGAAACAGTAAGTCTCCGTGTTTGCACCCAGTGCTGTGACCTGGTAGATATGCTGTAATTACAAGGCATAGATCAGAGTAAAGATGGGCATATCATACTGCACAGGTTTTTTTTCCTCAATCCTTGTAAAGCATAAGGGCATCATCCTGTGTAGATGCAATATAAGGTTTTTTTGTAATAGTTATTAAAAAGAAAAAACAAACTGCGAAGAGTAATTGTAATATCCAGTATCACTCTAAAGCTGTAGTGCAATAGTAACACACTCCAGTGCATACAGAAATATGTATGCATTCCTTTTTCGGACAGAAAGAGATCTTCATATTAAACTGGCAGATGTAAAAAAGTTACATTCAGGAGTAAATAAACCCAAACCCAGTATATTTAAGGGACTTCATTTCTTGAATGCAAGAAACAATTCAAGCACTGTGCGTGTGAACTAATGGAGTGAAAACGATGCCAAGCACAGTGTCCTGCCTGCCATGTCCTGCTGCACAACAGATTAACTTCGAGCTGCAGTCTCTTGGCGCGCATTACACAAATAATGGGTGTAACATCTGGGTTGCTTTATGAACTTAGGCCGTAGGTATTGTTTAAAATCAACTTGAGTTAACCTGGTGCAAAATCTCGCTGAGAATTCCTTTATTCAGCTACTCATTTCAACCCATTCCAGTGTAACCCAGTTTTGCACCCACCCACATAAAGTACATGTACACAGAAGGCTGCAACCATTGAATACAACCCATTTCTTCGAAACAATTTTTTGTCCACTGCCAGAACTTTAACGGTAAAAACAGCTCAAATGATCCACCCACCCAACTTCAGATATGAACGCCATGCCAAAAGGGTGGGGTTGCTGCAGCAGAGCTTACACCCATACCTCCAGTGACATTTTGTTTTAGCAATACAGCTCGACACGGACGTGGGCAGCACCTACCCATCTTTAGCCGTGACCCACAATTTTAACAACCAGTGTCGGTGACAGGCGCTCTAAGGAAAAATGGGCCTTGTTACTTGAATAGACATGACACCAGCCCCCAAACCAAGCTCCTGCAGCAGCTCCCTGAAGGAGTCAAAGAGCGGATGGGAGGAGGGAGAGAGCCGGACAAAACCGCACCCACCCACCCGGCCACCACGGCCTCGGGCTGCCGCCTCCGCTCGCTAGCAGCAGCAGGGCCCCTATCCCATCCTGCCCCGTCCCGTCTCCCCTGTCCCGGCTGGTTCCACCCCCGCCCCCCGGCGCCCTCAGCGCGGCGCGCGCACGTACCGGCGGGGGCGGGGACCGCTGCCGCGGTAGCGCGCACGCGCAGTCCAGC
>VYZQ01041197.1:0-25612 GCA_013400655.1 Mystacornis crossleyi | reverse complement strand
CTGGAGTTCAGAAAGCAGCAAACACAGAAACATTGCAAATTTTTCACCTCACCAAACGTTCTCTTTGAAATCAAGGGGAGCAGTCAGGCTGATTTCTGGAGCAGGGAATTCTGACTATGAGTGTGTGAGAGCCCACCTGCAATGCTGTGTCTGGTGCCCCCCGCATAAGAAGGACGCGGAACAGCTGGAGCAAGTCCAGAGGAGGCCGCAGAATTGCTGAGGGGACTGGAGCACATCCCCTATGGAGCCAGGCTGGGAGAGCTGGGAATGCTCAGCCCGGAGAAAAGAAGCTTGTGTGGAGACTTCACAGCAACTTCCAGTGTCTAAAGGGGCTACAGGGAAGCTGGAATAAGGACAGTTCATCAGGAATGGAGTGACAGGACACACGGAATGGCATCGCACTGCCAGAGGGCAGGGATAGAGAGGATACTGGGAAGGAGTTTTTCCCCGGGAGGATGCTGAGGCCCTGGCACAGGGTGACCAGAGAAGCTGCGGCTGCCCCTGGATCTCTGAAAGTGTCCAAGGCCAGGCTGGATGGGGCTTGGAGCACCCTGGGCTAGTGGAAGATGTCCCTGCCCATGGCAGGGGGAGGCACTGGGTGGACTTTAAAGTCTCTTCCAAGCCAAACCATTCTGGGATTCTATAAGCTGAGATTTATAATTGACTGTCAGTGAATTTTCCATCAGCAGATAAGGTCTGACACTGCATATTTGAGCGTTTTTGCTTAGTCACAGCACTTCAGTCCAGAGCACCACCATCCCAAAAGCTAAGAATATTTAGATATCTTTTCCGATGTTATCTGCGTGGCACTACCCAGCTGGGAACGGGTGAATTCCAACCAGAAGGAGCTGGAATGTCCCAGGAGCTGCTTCAGGTCCAGCTGTGAAAGGAAGGGATTGTGTGGAGGGAAGGGCGGGAGGCAGAAGAAGTAAGAACAGCAGGTTTTTCTATGAAGGTGTCCTCACAGGACGGACACTCGGCAGGGAGGTGCCCATACTGTGAGTGCCACCTGTGGCAGGGTCCAGCCTGGGCCGTGTGTTACATCAAACTATTCTGAAAGTCAGCTTGTCCTGATGGGCTTTGTTAAGGATCCTACGTATTTTTAAGTTAAATTCTTAGATTTGGAGGTTTAGCACTGCAGGTTCTCAATGCTGAAACCTTTCTTTATCACTGATGCATCACTCTGACCAGAAATCCAAGCAGACCAATGAGTCCTTTCTTCTCTTCCTCACCTGAGTTAATAAAGCCATTTGGGGGGGGGGATATTTTTCACAAAACAGGACGAAAACCCGGCACCATCCTTTGTCAGAGACAGCCTGACAATGCAATGAAGGGTAATTATTTTGGTATTGATTCCAAAAGATTCAGGTCTACACACTTACAAGGGTTAAACATTTCCTGCCTGTGCAACAGTTAGAGCTGGGAAGTGTTGGAGTTGCCATAGCAACAGGGCATATTTGATTCCAGTGGAAAAAGGGTGAACGAGCTCTTTTAATATTTCAGAGCTAAATGAAATGTGGCCCCCAACTTTTGTGAGCAGTTATTACATAAATACTGTTAAATCACTCCAGACAGATTTCCTTTTTTTAATAAAGTAAAGCAAACAATAAAGAGGAAAAAAGAGACATGGAGAAAAGCCTGTGGAGGTGGTTCCTCCTGCCCCACGCAAGACCTCCCGGGCCACAGGGGTGGTTTTGGCACAGGTCCCAACCCCTTGGCACAGCCTTTGCCATCCGGGAGGGATGGGACACGAGGTGCTGGCACAGCAGGGTTTGACCTCCTGAGCTCACGGAGAAGTTTCTGGGCTCTGATCCCTGTTCACTCTTTGTCCAAGGCCTTCTGAGGCCCTTGCATCCCAGTTTGGTTTGTGTGGACACACGACAAAGGCAGGTTGAGGAAGGGGAGAAAAGGGACAACGCAGCAATTCCTGCCGTCTGTTCTCCCCTTCCAACCAGGGTCACGTTCCCACCCCTCTCGTCTGCCTCCACCTGTAACAGGTAGAGGCCTCAAAAGGTTGCAAAAGAATTTAGGGTCAAACCACTTGGAAACCTCTTTATTAATTAACAGGTATGTCTTATGGAAACAAGATCTTCCCTGAAGACAATTCCGATTTTGTTAAGAAATCACTTCTTTTCATGTTAAGAAGTTAAAAATGTGGGGAATAAAAGGGAAAACATGCAAAACATCCCTTTTGGATCAATTAACATTAACTTTTCCATGTTGATTTACATAGGAAAAAAAAAAGAAGAATGTATTTCCACAAATCTGACAGGATAAAACAATCCTCTGCTGGGTAGGTAACTTTTTATGTGTTTGATTAGTGATTAAACCACACACAGTCTTTTTTTTTACCCTGACAAAAATATATCTGAGTAGGAAGCGCTGAATGTCAGCAGTTTGGTTTTTATATTTCTTTAGAAAAGGACTGAAAAATGTCACGGTAGGAGTCAGTGCCCAGAAGCCACCCGTGACCTGAAGCAGCACTTCATGCATGGGTGAAATGACTTGTAAACGGCCCACGTAGCTGCATTTCCAACAGGGGCCTCTTCCAATAAAATTCCACTCAGTAAGTGACACTTACAGAAATGAAGTTAGAGCAAATTGGTTTTTAACCTTTTTTTTTTTTTTTTTCTCCCTCTCCTGACACATTTTTCACCTTCTGCAGAGGACAAGGAGGTGTCAAAAGCACCTGAAATAAGGTGGCTTTGAAAGGACTGGGAAACAAATCTCTAGAGAAGTGGTTTTCTCTTTCAAACTTCTGTGCTCTTTCGGGGTTTGGTGGCTTTTGCCCTGATGTGAGCTCCTTGGGAAGCTCCCACATTGGATCCGTCCACATGGCTCGGATCACCTCAGTCCGGCACATGGAAAAGCTGAGGAATGGGAGATGCGAGCAAGTGTGCAGCAAAATGCAGACCTTGTTCCTTCTGTGCTGCTGTGGGAGCGAGAGTCTGTGGTGCTGCTTCACCTCCTGCCATCCCAGCACTCAGACTTTGCCTGCTGCTCCTGGATAGCTGGGAAGAGCTGCCATACCCTCTTCTCACAGACCTCCACCCATGCAGGCTCTGAAAAACACTCTTTTTCAGCCTTCAGGATGCTCCTGGATCTTTCAAGCGGAGACCCAGGCCGGTGACTGGGCTCTGCAGTGGCCAGCGGTGAGGGGAGGTGGTGGCCAGCAACAGCACTGGGGACAGCACGGAGCAGCAGCCAGTGTGGCACAGCTGGGACTGCAGCAGGAAAAGAAGGTTTGGGGCTGAGATTTAGAAGAGAGGGTTCCTTAATTGATTTAGAGGAGAAGGTTGGTTGGCTTAAGTAGAAGGCACATGAGCCATGGGGAAAGTGGGCCGGGATGGGAAGAACAACACTGAAAGGACAAATGAAGTGCTGAGGGCGTGAGTGAGAAGGAAGAAGTGCAGCTCCCAAAAAGCAGCTCCAAGGTGGAAAAGTCCAGGAAGAGTGTTGGATATGACAGGTTTTTGAGGTAGTAAATGGGAATTCTGAGCTGGTAAGCCCTGAAATTTTGCCTGTGCTGTGGCACTGGTGGGAGCGGATGGGAAGGGTTTTAAAGACAGGCTGATTAAAAAGATTAAAAGGCACATTGCCACCTGGGGAGCTGCAGCTGGGAATTCCTTTTAGTGAGGAATTGTCCCCTCTTGTCACCTGTTTTTTTCCTGTGCAAAGATGGCTTTCAAGGAGTGGCCCAGGCTCCTTTCTCACCGTCAGCAGGTTTGTGTGACACCGGGGTCTCTGCGAGAGCTCAGCAGGCACTGAAAGCAAACCCTCTGGGTTTGTTTCACAGCAGGACATGAAAGTTTCCCAGGAGAGGTTTTCCTTTCAGCCAGGATCTATTTTCAAGCTGCCTTTTCACAGCAATCTCACAACTCCTTCCAAGCCACTTTTATTTGAGCTTGCAAAGCTTTTAGGTGATGTCCCTAAATATAAATAAAATAGACCTGCTTGGGGAGGAGATAACAAACTGCCGTGGATTCAGTGATGTTCACTTTCCTTTAAAGTGCACAAGGAGCCCCAGCCACATCCTCTAATGAGAAACCCTTATTAAAAGGCCTAAAGTGAGGAAAAAAAGCAGGTCTTAAATCCATGCTTTAGAAGTTTTTGGTCTTTGATAGACGTGTTTTATTTGCCATGCAAAGACTGTCGGGAGGAGGACATTTGTCCAGCGATAGCATTGGATCTCAGGTGGGCTTTGCTGGGATTGCAGGCAAGAATAATCCACAGCCACAGGGAGGTTTTCTCTCTCCTGGGGGAATCAGCAGCTCCTCCCGTGCCTGTGGTTATTGTGGATACTCAATCCCAAAAGAAATGACTCTGGAACCATTTCCCAGTCTCCTGAGCCAGAGGTAAAGCCAGCAGGGAGCACTTGAATAAACACAAAAGCAGAGCAGTGTATTTTCATCAGCAATCCTGTTCGAAGAGGAGGAGGGTTCCATTAACTGCATTGCAAGAACGCAGAGATTGGCAGCCGCTCCGCTCGGGGGCTTTTCCAGGGAGAGGAGGAGCAGGAGGAAAAGGACATCACCTGTCAGAGCAGGGATTTGGAGTGAATGACTCGTTAACATGACAGAGTGGGGCTGCTCCTGCCTGCCAACCCCTTTGGCTTGTGGGTGTCACGTTGACGTTTCCAGATTTTCAGCTTTGGTTTGTTTGCGCTGAATTTCCCCTCAGGGATTTTTACTTTAACTGTCGTAGGCAGCTGGAAACCAGAGGGCAGATTATGGTGAGAGGGGAAGAGTGTTCCTTTTGTATTCACTGGAGTGCCCAGGGAGCAGATTTAACTTCCTGGAGAGGAAGAAAAGCAGCAAGGGTTGGTTGTACAGAGTAATAACCCCACGAGCGGGTCCGTGATGACTTTCTAAAATGAGTATATGCTAAACTGACCTTCACAGTTCCTAATGACTTCGGAGGAGGATGAGGAGATATTCCTTTTCCCCCTAAGCTACATGGAGACAGATGTTGGATGGGGCAGCCTTTCTTAGCTTGGGCTGTGGGCTCTGGGGCCTGTGAAGGATTTGGATACTGAAAGTCATGTGTGGCAGGAGTTGGGTTTGGGGTGCTGAGCTTTCTGCACAACTCTCAGCTCCCAGCAGACCCTGATGTGCTGGGAAGGAACACCTGCAGTGGCCAGGGGTGCAGCTCCAGGCTGGATTTTTTCCCCATGAGAACTTAGCGAGGCTGCTTTATGTTGAATCCCACAGTGAGAGAGGAGGCTGTGAAACTCCTGTTCTTACCCAGGAGACAACACTTATCTAATTTTGCACTTGGTAGACACCATAGGTTTCATCTCACCCATACATTGTGATGTCTGTGCTCCAATTTAAAACGGGCCAAGAAACACAGGCTGGCACCCCGGGTTTATTTTTTGTGTCACCGTGGAGGTGTTTCTTGGTTTGGTAGCTTTGGTTGCCCTGAGGAAAAACCTGCTGCGAGAATGCTGTGTCTGCCAGGACTCCTGTCTCACCTCCTCCTCGCCCTACAGCTTTGGAATGAGATGATCTTTAAGTTCCCTTCCAACCCAAGCCTTTCCGTGGTATTTTGGGTATAAGAGATCTGTCACCCACACTTTCCTGCAGCTGTCACTGAAACAAATGCCTGAATAAAGCCATGACGTAACATCAGTCTCTCTGCCAAATAAGAGATGCAGCATGAGATCAGGTTTTTTGAATAATGGAGCAAGACACTTGAGGGAGTCACTTTGAAAACAACCTGGCTGTTGTTTATGGCAGCTTATTTCAGTATTGCAGGTAATGATCAGCATAAATGTTCTTATTTCAAGGAAAATTCACTACCATAATGGTTCTGACTCCAAGGGAAAGAAAGTGAGGGGAGAGGGGAGGAGAGGAGAGAAAAGAGAAGAGAAGAGAAGAGAAGAGAAGAGAAGAGAAGAGAAGAGAAGAGAAGAGAAGAGAAGAGAAGAGAAGAGATGAGAAACCTTCCCTTGTTGTTTTCTGCTACCAAGAGGCAGAATACTGCAGACCAGCAGAAAAACAACCTGAATCCTCTGCATGCACCTCCATCCTTTTTCCCCAGGTTTGAGACTCCCCTCAGGACTTTTCCCTGCCCCAGGAGAGCTCCACTTCCAGCTTTAGCAGGAGCCTGTTGGAACCCCACCGACTGCCCCAAGTGTGTGTTTTCAGCTGTGGATACTTCTGTGGTCCTGCCAAAGCCAGGAACTTCCAAATGAGCAGTCACAGCAAAACAAATCACAATCTCAGCTGCTGCAGGAGGTTCCAGCGAGCTGGAACTCTATTTATTATATGCTTGAGAGCCCCGGGGAGCGGCACAAAGCTGTGTGTTAATACATGGGCAGGCAGAAGACAGACAAGGCAGATGCTGCATTAAGCACAGCTCATTGGAGTCGGAGAGCAGTGAGGCCCTGGCCCTGCCTGTCTGAGGTGGTCAGCTTGATAGGCTCTTTAGAGAATCCCCAGGAAGGCTGCTGACACGCGGGCATGACTGAAATGCTGTCTGGAAGCACTGGCAAGTGAAGCAGAGACAGACTCCTCCCGCTCAGCTCCTCCAAAAAACCTGCTCTCTCTCACTGTGGGCTCAGTGTCTGGTCTCAGGGGGTCACCCTGGGGGAAATCTGCCCACAGAAAAGTGGATGGAATGTTTAATTGCTGGACAAGAGCAGGAGAATGTGAACATATGAAAAAGCATCAGTGCAAAACCAAGGTCTCCTACCAGTTTTGGGTGCCACAACATGAGAGAGGTCTAAAGCTGTTGGAGAGAATCCACAGGAGAGACCTGAGGACGGTGTAGGGTCTGGAGGGGCCAAATGAGGAACAGCTGAGGGCACTCGGTGTGTTCAGCTGGAGCAGAGGAGTCTGAGGGCAGAGCTCAGCAGGGGCTGCAGCTCCTCCCGAGGGGCAGCTCTGATCTCTGCTCTCTCTGACAGGGACAGGACCCAGGGGAGGGCTGGAGCTGGGCCAGGGAGGGTCAGGCTGGAGATCAGGGGAAGGGTCTTCCCCCAGAGGGTGCTGGGCACTGCCCAGGCTCCCCAGGGAATGGGCACAGCCCCGAGGCCGCCAGAGCTCCAGGAGCGTTTGGAGACCGCTGCCAGGGATGCCCAGGGTGGGATTGTTGGGGTGTCAGGGAGTGTTGCAGGGCCAGGAGCTGGATCCATGATCCTGGGGGGGCCCTTCAACTCCAGGTATTCCAGAATTCTATAATTCAACAGTACCCTAAAGTGGCAGTTTTGGCTGTGCTCGGGGGACCGGCAGGGCCTCGCTCCCCCAGCCCAGAGGGGTGGCAGGGACAGGACAGGGGGAGGGACACGAGGCTGCTGAAGGCCGTGCTGGCTCCCTCCTGCACTCCAGACTAAACCTTCCAAATCCCAGTTCCTCCCATGGCTCCAGTGTTCACTGTGGCTGCATTCATGGCCAGGTCCATGTTAACTGCTTTCCCTCCTGTCTCTATACCTTTGCAAGCACAACTTCATTGCAGGATCCAGCACCTGTCAGGACTTCAGAAGATTTGTTTATATTTGTCCCAAAACCTCATTTCAAATCGGTTACAAATGGCAGAACCAAGGACTTCTGATACCCAGCTCCTTGTTCTCACTGTAAGATTTCCCTCTGCATAATATGCGAGTTGTATCACCACATTTTTGTAAATTATCATCTTTGTTTCTCGAAAAACTTACACAATCATAAATCTTGCTATGCATATAACAATGATTAAGATTAGCAGCTTGAGTTTCACCTTCAGCGCCTGCAAATTAAAGCTCAGAGGATGGGCCCAGTTAAATGAAAATGAAGCGAATTAGCTGCCTTTTATTTTGGTTAATTTTTGGAGCGCATATGGTCCGTTATCTTTTCATATTATAGATACACCATTTCTGGGGCTGCATATGATGATGAATATCAGTTTGTTTCCCCATCTGGTACCTTTAGATTTTTTTTTTTTTTAAGAAAGTTGTTATTAGCCAGTAAGGTCAGCCTGCTGCTTGTATTTTGAATTTAACTTGTTATCAGATTACTTGAGCCCCTCATGTTTGCTCCCACTGGACTCACTTGAGCCCTGTGGATCTCTATGAAAAATTGTGATTTAATATTTTAAAATGTAAGGTCTTTGTTCTTTCTTTTCTTTTTTTTTTTTATGTTTAATCATCATATTCTTGCTAGTAAGGCATTTTTTGTCATATTATGTCCCTTAACAAGTAGCAAGGAAAGCAAGGATGCTTCTGATCCATGTACAAGGAAAACAGCGGACACATGCTCTGCATTTCTCTGCCTTGCCTCAGATGTGACACCTGCAATCCATCTGAAAAAGCAGTTTATCATCACATGTAATTGCTTTTTGAACTTCTGTGATTTAAAACAATTAATTAGTGGGGTGTTGGAAAACTCTTTCTAATAAACCGAAACATTGAAGGGTTTAAATTCCTTCTCCCTGAGTCCTTCCCTGCTCGCACCACCAAAATCAGGCATAGTTACATTTATACATTCGGAAGGAAGACAGAACAAAAGTCTGTGGAAAATAAATGGCAGGAGGAAAATCTGAAAGTCTTGTTGAAAAAAAAAATTGTCCAGTGAATCATTTCACCCATTTCTCCACCAAAGATCAGCAGACACAGGAATACACAGAACAGGAGCAGACCAGAACAAATGCATTTCTATGGAGGATCTCTGTAAAAAGGGAGAAAAAGGAAAACGGAGGATGGGATGGGGAAAAGGCCCAGCTGTTTTGCACATCTTTTCCATAGAACAGCCTTCCAAAGGTGCCGTGAGTCAGGCAATTGGTGTGGGCCCTGTTTTGCAGATGGACCAGCAGCAGCCCCTCTTCAGCTGCGCATCTCCGAGTCCAGACAGAGCAAACACCCTGGCAGGGATTTCCTNGGCGCCAGGGATCAAACTTTTGCACAAAGGGCAAAGATTTTTTGTTAGTGGTGTAGAAGGTAAATTCACTTCTCAATCACCCTCAGGAGCAGCTGGGTCTGCTCTGCCTGGGGCAGGTGAGAGGGGAATGTTTAAGGAATGGCAGCAGCATGGGCTGCTGTATCTAAAAAAAATTTCTACTGAATATACGAAGGAGGAATGTTAAGAATACACATAGAAACTGTTTTTTAGCTTTAGTCCTGACTTCCCTCAACACCTTCTGCAGGGGTGCAGGTGCTTTAGGAATGTGGCACTAAACACATTGTTAGTTCGCCTTCAATTCCAGCGTGACTGGATGCTAAAAAGGAGAAAAACTCCCCCAAAGGAAACATTTAGCCTGTTCTTTCCAGGAAGGTAAAGACAGATGTGTCATCTTGGGCTTTATGTCAGCCAGTGCCACAGCCCTTCAGTGGGCCTGAATGTTTTCTGTTGTTCCTAAACAGACTTATCTGCTAAGATTGACCTTATTTGGGGGTTTAGGAATTTTTATTGGTTTTATTTGTGTCACTGATCTTGGTTTAGAACATGATTCCAGAAGATCTCGTGATAAGGAGAGGATTAAGCCTGACCCTACACAGAACCACCCAGGGATGCACAGGGTGGGATTGCTGGGGTGTCTATGCAGGGCCAGGAGCTGCACTGGATGATCCTGGTGGGTCCCTTCCAGCTCAGGACATTCCCTGGTTCCATGAAAACTGATAAGTGACCAAAAACTGAGCCACCACAATCAGTGCCACCTGCCACCAGGAGACACGGATCAGTCATGGCTGATTTTAAGATCCCAACTCTGTTATTCCAGTTGAAGGGAAAAGCCTCTCAGATGGGGTGAGTGCAACCCCAGCTCTCACCACCTTGCTCTCAGAGAGAGGAACAGAGGAACAGAGGGGTGCACAGGGTTTGGTTTCATCTCACAAACATCTTCATCGGCCCCCTTGGTTGGACAAATAGGGACCTAAAGGTCACACCTCCGTGGAAAAGGGTATTGATGCTTGGAAAATATCTGGCAGCAGGGATAGGGTAAAAACCCCACCTCCTTCTCATCCCTGCACACCCATTTTTTGGCAAGGGAGAAGAGAAAGGTGTTCCACCTCAGAATTACAGAATCCTTAGGGCTTGGAAAGCCCTCTCAGAAGGGGGCAACCACTAAGCCAGCACTAACCGGAGTCCTAGAATGGGTGAG
Source organism: Mystacornis crossleyi (assembly GCA_013400655.1). Classification (NCBI taxonomy): domain Eukaryota; kingdom Metazoa; phylum Chordata; class Aves; order Passeriformes; family Timaliidae; genus Mystacornis; species Mystacornis crossleyi. Next base: position 15,541 of record VYZQ01041197.1, on the reverse strand, counting down.
TGGGACACAGCAAATCCTGGCAGAAGCCCTGAACCCCACTGACTGTGGCTGTTCCCTCCTGTGCAGAGGTGGAGATGCTCTGTGCTGGACTGGAGCGCAGTTCCACACTGCCAGGTGGACAGCTGCTGGAGTTTTGCACTTTGCAAAGAACAGAGAAATATATTGCAAGATCCAGCTGAATGTTGCTTTTGACCAAAACAAAACAAAACAAAACAAAACAAAACAAAACAAAACAAAAAGACTGGATTTTTTATTAAGGCTTCTCATGGAGCCTGAGCACAACACAAACAAGGGACAAATTGAAGGAGGCAATGAAATCACAGAGAAAATTAACAAACCTTTTACCTCCTGTTTGTTTACTGCCAACATTCATCACACCAAAAATTTCTCTGCACATCCTCAGAATCAAACACGTTGTCTCTGCTTTTAAAAAGAAAACACTTTATGTGTTAAAAGCCTGCAATTCTTTTTTATTCAAGGAGTTTCCTTGTGATGGATGATGCTTCAAGCCATCCTTTTATTTTTTATTTCAGTGTTAGTTTAGGGTTTTTCAAAAATGTCTTTAAGATAATGCAAATGAACACAGCTTCCTGTTGTTAAGACCTTTTGTCTGCAGGGTTTAGTCTTTGGTTAATGACTTTCAAACTTGCTGGATAGGACCAGCCTGGCTGCACACAGACATTTCTGAGGGTAGATGGCAGCAGAGGAATTGCAAACACATTTTTCCGAGCATCCAGTGTAGGAAATTCCTCCTATCTGCCAAAGGCTGGCTACTTCGATGGAAAAGTACAAAGCCCTGAATCTTGCTAAGCACTGGAATTTGATCGTTTAGAAATATTAGAAGTCTGGGGCTTAATAGCTCTGCAAGTGTGATGTGCTTTGATGCTGTCCATCAATCCTGGTTTCCCTAACTGAGCTCCAAGCAGTTGGTGCCCTGTATTTTATTTACCAAAGAGCAGCATCAGCCCAGTGGTGAACAGCACTGGGATAATTTCGGTGCTGCCCTCACAGCCGTGGATTGGGTGCTGCTGGGAGCTCAGCCTGCTCTCCTGAGGGGTCCTTGCAGATAAATCCCTGCCCCTCCCCGCAGGACTGCGCTGCTTTGTTGTGCTGTGTCACTCACCTGGAGAGGATCCGAGCAGTGACAAAGGCACGGCTGAGATGGAGCCAAGGAAATCCAAGATGTGACAAGTTAGTCATGGAGTGGAAAGTGTATGACATATTTAAAGGCAGGCAATAGCTGAAATGAGGTTTTAAAAGTGCTGACCATCCAGGTATGGCATGCAGCACAACAGCTCAGTTTAATGAGCAAGCAAGTGAGCTGAAAAATAAAAAATAAAAATTAATAAATTTCCCCAGTCTTCCTTCCTCCAAATAATGGTTCCTTTTTGTGTGGTGTCTACAGGGATGTGCCTGAATAGCTCCAAGTCTTCATTCCAACAGCAGCACCTGCCCAGGAGCCAGTACCCCTCCCGCTCACCCAGCCTTGCTGGCTTCCTTTGAATTGCTTTAATGTGTCTGCTTTCATCTGAACTTACCCAAATAATTGGCAAACTTTGCTACCTTGCTGCTCCTCCCCTCGTCAGAAAAAATTAAGTCTGTACATTTCTGTCTGAGTATGGAAATTCTGCAGCTCCCAAGAGTTCTGTTTTTTCGGGTGATTAAAGTAAATCATTCCTTTCTGCTATTTTACCTCTTCTTGAAAGGCTGCTGAGTTGAGTGTTCCCCAGGGAACCTGACAAAAGGCGTTTGAAAATCCAAATGAATTACTTAGACTAATTTTAGCCATTATTTGTTGCTGTTCTCAAAGGACACTAAGACAATAGAGGACTCTGATTCCTCCACATGGCTTTGCCCTCATGGCAACCCAGGTTTTGCTGAGATTGGAAGTTTCGGGGCACAGGGACCACTTTCTCTGTTGTTTTTAGGAAAGTTCATCACTTACTCAAACAAGGTGAAGTATTGAGGTGTATTTAGTTCATTAAAAGGCCTTGGGTCACAAGTCATAGTTCTGCTAATTCTGCTTGTTCTGATTAATGCTGATTAAGAGGGCAGATTTAGATTACTGGGAGGAAATTCTACCCTGTGAGGGTGGGGAGGCCCTGGCACAGGGTGCCCAGAGAAGGTGTGGCTGTCCCTGGATCCCTGGAAGTGTCCAAGACCAGGCTGGACAGGGGCTTGGAGCAACCTGGGCTGGTGGAAGGTGTGTTGGAATGAGATGGGCTTTTAGGTCTTTTTCAGCTAAAACCATTCCATGATTCTATGATTTTTCTGCTAGTTCCTGGACACCAGAGTTATTTAAGTTTTAGTTATCCTCAAAGGCTTCTTTTGAAGGCAAGCACAGCAGCAAAGTACGTTCTTATCAGCTGATAATAGGCTGGCCGAACCTGGGCAGCCACCGGTGCACGCACCATGAGTGTGGCACTGCTATCAACTTTTTGGGGGTTTAGCTTTTTTTTGCAGTCTTGAGACTTCCAGCACTCCAGGGAATGGGAGAAAACCAGATGGAACAATTAGGAAATCGTTCCACACCAGAATGATTTCCTAATGCCGGCCATTTCCCCTCCCAGCTGCGGTGGCTGTGCATTTCTGTCTGACTGGCTTCTTCTGTGCTTCCCAGGTCCTGCGAGCTCCATCAGTGGTCATTCCAACCTGGGCTGTGCTGCAGGGCCATGATAATTGTGGAACAGCAGGGATTCTGCAGCCACCTCTCCCTGGGTTTGTTGCTTAAGCACGAGGCACTCTGAGTGTGATGAGAGGACGCTCTCCCTTGAGCACAATCTTTTTATTTCCCTTAGAACTCAAGAACCAATTGTCCAAGCAGTTCATGTCTATTTACATCCTACTTAAAGCAATGAAAACAACTCTTAAAATCATTCTCTTTTAGGTCAGTCTACTGTGCAAGAAGCACTAAAATGCTCACTGCAGCCTCAGACAAAAAAAAAAACCCATTTGTTTTGTGCTGAGAGTCTTCAGGAAGGAAAACCTTTGGGCCACTCAGATTGAGCCCTAGAAGGAAAATTTGATGAAGCTGATACAAAATAAACAGGAATATGTTTTTCATGTTTTATTTTTTCTCTGAAGGGGTGACTAACTTGAGCTGTGCCATTTTATCCCCATGAATTCTTACTAATCCAGCCATGTAAGCAAGAAAACTGTGGTTGGGGAGAAATTCCTCCCTTTGAGGGTGGGCAGGCCCTGGCACAGGGTGCCCAGAGAAGCTGTGGCTGCCCCTGGATCCCTGGCAGTGTCCAAGGCCAGGTTGGACGGGGCTTGGAGCCACCTGGGATAATGGAAGCTGTCCCTCCCCATGGCAGGGGTGGGGTGAGATGGGCTTTGACGTCCCTTCCAACCCAAACCATTTTGTGGTTTTGTGAATCAATGATTTCACTTTGAGACCCCCGTAATACTGAGAATTTCTGACTAAAGCCTATCCCATGTATTGAAGGACTGTAATCCTACAGCTCTTGTTGGCTTGACATGACCACGTTAACCCAGGACACTTTCTCCATTGCTCCCTGCCCCAAGCAGTTCTGAGTCTCTTTCTGAGCTGGATTCTGATTTCAAGGCCCTGTTTGCAGGCACTGCAGGAAATGTATGGTCATGGCAGTAAAAACTTTAACCCTCTTTCAACCTGTTGTTTTCTGCGTTTCTCTTCTAAAAAATAAAACTTGTCTTAGAAAGAATTGCCCTGATGATGGACAGTGGATATTTTTGGTGTCTCTGCTCATCCAAGGTGCAAGGACTGGGTTGGATTTGTCTTTCATGGAAGGTTTCTCACCTTTTGGCTTCTGTTCTTTCCCCAGTGCTGACGGCTGGACTCTTCCCTCTCAGCGTGGAGGTGGTTTTCCCTCATTTAGCAGCAGATTCCCCAGTCCATAGGGTGGGATCTGGTCATTAGATAGGACAACACCCAAAGTTCCAACTTGGCAAGCTCTGGGCATTTGCTGAGCCACCTCTACTGGTAGACAATGGGTTTTCCTTAGAATAAACTTGGACTATGCTCATGCATGGCCTTGTTTTGCTGAGTTAGGAAAGTTTTTGTCCATTTCTCATCTCATTTATGGAAGTTCCAGGCTACTCTTGTTGCCTAATTAATATACTGCTGAGAAATTAATTAAATTGCAAAGTGTATCGATGAGGGGTGACATTCATCTTTCATAGAGCAACAGTGCTGCAGATCAGTGACAGCCAAAATATCCTGGAAAATAGGAATGATGTCATCTGTTGTGCTGGAGGCCAATAGAAAAGCTGAGGCTAAGCCTTGCAAGGCAATAAATGAGCCAATACATGTACATAAAGATGCTTCACTCCTCAGAGTTTCACTATCATTAAACAAATGATTTTTTCCTTCTGGGGATTTGTATTGGAGCAATCTCAGGCGATGTGTTGGGTTATGGAAAAAGACAACACTTCATTTTGTTCACAAACTTAAATAGATGAAATGGAACTTTGGTTCCATTTCAAAAGGTAAATATAAACCACTTTGGCATTATCAAATTTCCAGAACACAAGGCTATGGAATTTTTGAACAAGGCACCTGTTTTCAGCACTCTATTGGATGTGATTAAACTTGAAGTTGAGTTTTAAAACATTCTTTTTTTTGTCAGTGACTCATATCTTACAGGGGAGTTTCTCCAATGTCACCCTAAATTATGATCACAGCTCTCTTACCCCCAGGTGAGTATCTCTCACGGCTGAAGTTTGGTTGCAGAGTTATGAAAACATTCCATCAATTAAAAAAAAAGCCCCAACTTGTCTTCTGATATAAAAGAAGCAGTTGCTAATTTTCATCCACAGGTCCTACTTCAGAAATGTCAAGTGTTTTGTTCACACCCAATTAACATCCATTGATTCTCAAACCTACTCAAAGACTTGCTTCAGCAGAATGAAGACATTGTTCCCCCACAGAGGATGGCATTTGCACATCAAAGATGAAAAATATTGACACTGGGGTTTAGAGAATATTCCACATGCGCTCCTCTCCCTCCGTTTTCTTATTTTAATATTTTGTACATTTTTGCCCTTTTTTTGCATGTGGTGCTGCATAACTTTGGACAAGCTCAGAGTGAAGCTAAGGTGTGTCAAACTATTCAAAAGCTTGGAAGTTGTATTTCAGACTTGTTTGGGGTTGTTTTGTTTTGTTTTGTTTTAGTAAGACATATTTCAGTGACATTTTCTTTGGTAAAGCATTGTAATTAAAGAAAATAATTAAAAAAAATTATGGGCTCGTACCAGTCCAGAGCAATTAGGCGAGGTANCTGCCATACTTCCTTAGATTAAAGGCAAAATATTTATTCTGTGCCAATAGTTCAAAAAGTGCATTTTTTGATACCCGTTGCTTAATGCTGAAGGGAACTAGGGAATGAGAAAGCACCAATTATCTGTGTAAAAGGTGGGAAAATAATGTTCATTGTTGTGCCCTGGAAAATTGTGGCCAGGCCTAAGGTAGTTACATCTATCTGCTGTGTTAAGAATAGTCTTAGCAGTAAACGATTATATGTTAGGGTTTTTGGGGGAGAAGAAGTGGGGGTTTTTAGGGTCAACTATTCAAAAGCTTGGAAGTTGTATTTCAGACTTGTTTGGGGTTGTTTTGTTTTGTTTTGTTTTAGTAAGACGTATTTCAGTGACATTTTCTTTGGTAAAGCATTGTAATTAAAGAAAATAATTTAAAAAAATTATGGGCTCGTACCAGTCCAGAGCAATTAGGCGAGGTAATTAGAAGCATGATGAAAGGGCTGCATGGGAAAAGGAATTTAAACCCTCGTTGAACTGTTACATCAAAAAAGTGAATAAGAAAAAGAGTAAATTAAAAGTAGGGCTTATAGCTGGTGGGCAAAAGATAAAGCCAATTATTCTCAAAAAGAGGAGCACCAGCTTGTTTATCTGGAGCTGCTTTCCATCTGTGTAATGAGGTTCCTGAGAAAGGTTCTTGGGCCTACAGGAGGATTGGAGAGGGAATTTGGGGTTGTTCAACCTGGAGAAAAGGAGGCTCAGGGGGGCCCTTGTGGCTCCGCACAAGTCCCTGACAGGAGGGGGCAGCCGGGGGGGTCGGGCTGTGCTCCCAGGGAACAGGGACAGGAGGAGAGGGAACAGCCTCAGGCTGGGCCAGGGGAGGTTCAGGTTGGACATTAGGAGGAATTTCCTCATGGAAAGGGTGGCCAGGCCTTGGCAGGGGCTGCCCAGGGAGCTGTTGGAGTGCCCGTCCCTGAGGAGTCCAAGGAAGTCCTGGGTGTGGCACTCAGTGCTCTGGGCTGGTGGCAGGATGGGGATCAGGCACTGGTTGGACTTGATGGTCTGGGAAGGTTTTTCCAACCTGAATGATTCTGGAATTCTGTGGACAAGGGCCTGGAGCGTCAAGACAAGGGAGAATGACTTCAAACTTCCAGAGGGCAGGGTTAGATGGGATATTGGGAACAAATCCTTGGCTATGAGGGTGAGGAGGCCCTGGCACAGGGTGCCCAGAGAAGCTGTGGCTGCCCCTGGATCCCTGGCAGTGTCCAAGGCCAGGCTGGACGGGGCTTGGAGCCACCTGGGCTAGTGGAAGGTGTGTTGGAATGAGATGGGCTTTGAGATCCTTCCATCCCAAACCATTCCATAATTCTATGAATGTGGAAGTAGAAATCTCACTGCCAATTTCCCTTCTTGATCCCAACTTACTGGTGTTATTCTGCCAGAAGGGAAACACCATCAGCCTTTCCCAGGATGCCTTCCCAGGTGGGTGAAGAGCACAGTTTCCCAAAACAAGAGCATGATATAATGCTAAATAACTTTGAGTCTGATTGACAAAGCGAGAGACTGAATCACCAAGTGGATATTTTGAAATGGATGTGAGAAGCAAGGAAATGAGCCTGAGGTCTGTTTTTTGTACCAGGAATGATTATTTTCCTTTCCAGGGCAATATTTTCATGAGCACACACAGTGCATTAAGAACCAAAAGATGAGCCCTTTGGAATTCAAAGAAACTCCATCCTAAAAACCTCCCTCTGTGAGGAAAGCATGGAAAAGGACATAGTGTGAGGGAGACACACAAACTGGCACGGCCAGGAGAAAGGATCCCTGTGTCTACATCTCACCCTGGTACCATGGAGGCACTGGGACATCTGTGTCCTGCTGCCACAGGACTTCTCGTGATGGTGGCGGTGTAGGGTTGATTTGTCACTGGTGTGTTTGATTAGTGCTGCCCTAGAAGCAGCCTTTAGAAATGAGCTGTCGGTCTCCTCGGGTTCATCAGTGGTTAATTAATAATCAGATCCACTTTTATCCCTACACCATAACAGAGCCTGACAGCAAAAGGCATTTCAGACTATTGATTTAATGAGGGGACATAGCTTTTCCTTAATGGCCGCAAATGGGCAGATTATTTAAATCAAGAGCTCTAATGAAAGTCCCCTCTTTGTAACAACACCACCAACAAATGTTGCCCTGGTAATCAACTCGAGGGTAACACGGCAATAAAGCTGCTTAATTGTGCCCTGAGTATTGCCATCCATCTCCGGGCCAGAGAGCACCTTTATGACAGACTAATCTGCACTCCAGATCACCCCGACAAGCAGCTCGCAGGGTAATTCCTCTGTCAAGAATCTCATTTTGTTGGAGATGGAGTAGCTCATTTGGGATCCTGGGAAGCTCTGCTGAGCTCTAGCAATTTCCACCAGAGAACTTCCAGGACAGACTAAGCACAGTCCAGGTGAGGCTTTGCTTCATCCTCACGTGTGCCTGTGCAGAGGAAAGCTCTTCCCGCTTCCATTCCCAAGCACATGGATGGAAATCAGGCTTTAATCCCATAGAAATAATGTCTATGCCCACGGCAGGAACTAATATTCCTATAAGGGATTTTTTAAAGCAGGATAAAGCTCTTTGTCCATAAGATTATACTGTAGCATAGAGGCTGTTTCAGTTTAAAAAAAAAAAATATTTCCCTCATAGAATCCCAGACTGGTTTGGGTTGGGGGGGATCACAACGCTCATCTCATTCCAACCCCTGCCATGGGACACCTTCCACTAGAATGGAGATGGCTGAGGAGACTGACAGCTGGACTGACCATCTCACAGAGTTAGACCTGAAACCAGTCAGAATTTACCCGTGAGAATCTTACAATGAAACTCTGCAGTTTTAGTAAAACCCACAGAGAAGGCCAAGAAGATATCAATAAAAGAGGATGTTGTGGACACAAGGGGAGGATGTTCTTGTTATGGGACATTGAGAGTGTACAAGGAAGAACTTCTGCATAATATGTAGCGACTATACTTTTGCTTGTATAGCTAATTGTTTTATCCTCTAAATGGTCATTAAACAGCCTTGTCATTGTTTGCTAAACAGCCAATCTTAAATTAGGCCACAGCCATGGTAAAGAGGTGTAAGAACAGCAGTAGAGAAAATAAAAAATCTTTTGCAACTTCTCTTGCCTATGGATTATTACTAATGTTGCTTTTATGTCCGCCTCAACTAAGCAACAGATGGCAACTTTAGTAAAGAAGGAAAGGACTGGGCTCTCTTGGTTCTTTTAATTTCTTATATTTTCCTTTCTTAGCCTGCTCTGTCTTGTGTTGAAAGAGTAGTTAAAAGCAGGGATTTAAAACCTTTATTCCAGTTTCCACTGGCACTTTGATTCTTTTCCACTAACCTCACATTTTTAGTGGCATTTAGAGCCATAGTGGAGTACAGCAACTTTAGTGTAATTAAAAACCAATTTAGGAGTCTGAGTTGTTTGTTTCAGTCTGGTTTCTTAAAATACATTTTAATTTCTGACCTCCCTCTCTACATATTCCTTGTCTTCTGGGGTGAGTCTAGCTCTGCTCCAGGCTTCTGAGCACTAATACCAGGCAGTGTTTTTTGTGTATTTTCCGAGGAATACCAACTTTTCTAACCTATTCTCCATAACACATTCCTCATCAGTGACCCGAAGCATCACCTGCCCAGCAAGAGCTCCTTCCAAATTCTCTGCATAGACTTCCTTGCTGTGACAGTGTGAGAAACCAACAGGCTCCGCTCTTTACTGAGGTCGTCAAACAACCATTAAATCTCAGATACTTGAGCTGCTGCTGACTTCTGATGGGTTTGAACTGGTGGCCTTGGGGCAGAGCTCACTGTCAAGCTCTCTGAGCGATCTCATGTTTTGTTTTGCTTTGTTTTCTACTTGTTTTCCTACTTTAGTGACAACTCATGAATAAAAGCAGAGATGGGAGAAAAAAAGCACAAAAAGATCTGCCTGGAACTACAGAAAAACAGAAAGTAATTTAAGGGTTTTTTCTTCCCAGAAGCCAGAAGAAATGATGAGAAACCAAATGCTCTGAGCAATCCAGCTTTTAAATGATTAATACTTTCTCCAGCACCCTCCTGAAGAGACAGTGGTAGAAGGTGATTTAAGATAACTTTGCTCTTCTCATGGGAAATCAAAATATTTTTCATAAAAATTCTACCTCACTTCCTTTGATGTTCTGCTGCGAACAAACATCCAGCTGGAACAAGTTTGCATTTGGAGTGAAATTATCAGAATTTGGGTGGTAAAAATGAGTTGGAAATATTTTATTATTGTTATTATTACTGCAATATCATCACCATCATAATTATCATTATTAATGCTATTAATTGCTTTATTTATTCCTTTACCCTAGGGCTATAAATGGTACACTACTGATTATGATACTGAATGTAATATTGGGCCAGAATTACATGTTGGCATCATGTTGGTCTGAACGTCATTATTTACCAGCGATTTCCCTGGCACACGGAGGGATGGCTGCAGGGAGAGCTCCAGGCTCTTCAGCCAGCTCTTGGCCACCAGCTCTGCCTCCCCAGAAGAGCCTGTAGCTCCTGCCCAGTTGTCCTTTCTTGTGCTGGAGCTGGAAAATTCAGCATTTCAGGGGGTGTTTTCCAGTTTCCAGAAGGTGAAACCACAGCCACAAAAAACCCCAAACAAAACAAAATGAAACGAAACGAAAAAAAAAACAAAACAAAAAAACAAAACAAAACGAAACAAAACAAAACAAATGCAAACAAACAAACAAAACGGAACAAAACCTAAACCAACCAAAAAAAAAAAAAAAAAAGAAACAACCACCCCTCTCATTTCTGACTGAAAGAGTTATACCCAATTCCCTCAGAATTCTCTCAGTTCTGACAGAAGCTGATTCCTGAGCAAACAAATGGAGCACCAAAAAAAAAGTGAGGGAACAGAGCTGCACACCTGCACACAGAGGTGAGGGAACAGGATGAATTTCTCATTTATGATTCCTCTTCATGCTCCTGCTGCCCCCATCATTAACAGCCCAAGCTGTCGCCACCCATGATTTAGCTTTTCTTTCCATCTCCACAGGTCTTCCAGGTGAAATCCTGGCACCACTGACCCTGCGGGCTCTGGGACGGTGCAAAACAGCCTTGGTCCTCCTCAGGGTAGGCAGCAAAGGTTGTGTCAGGACCTGCTTTGGCTGGATCGGTTCATGGGATAGATTTATTCATTACTGTCAGCCAGAACCTCAATGTCCGCACTGAAATCCTGGGTTTGTGTAGCCTTCAACCCTAGGAGCTGGAGTTCTCTTGTGGTGGAAGTGGACACTTCCACAATTTTTTTGTTTCTGGTGGAATAAAGTCAGGTCTCAGCAGCCTGCCTGGTTTCTGTTAAAATTTAGATCTATTGGCAAAGGACACATTCACCTCTTGTCTCCTAAACTTCCCCTCTGTGACTTATAGGATGTTAATTTTTAACTACCCTGCTGAGCAGCACCATTCATAATAAATATGATATGGAATAAATGCATTACAATTTATTTTTACTGGCATGTTAAATTATGCTTTTATGGCTCCGGTTGCTCCCGCACCATGAAGGAAAACTAAATTTCCAGTGAAGGTACTTAAGGGTGCAACATTTTCTCTGCATGGCAGATGTTTCCTCTTGCCCAGATACTCCTTTGTTTAATTACATTTGCAATGATTTTTAAATGTAAGTTTGAGTCACTTTGCAGCTACTTTGCTGCTTCTCCTGCAAGAGGGTCTTTTCCAGAGTTAAATTCAGTGTCAGTATATTCCAAAGTTTACAACATTTAAAGGAAAGTGCCATGCCAGGAAGTAAGATACACTTTTTCATGTTCAATATTTTTGTCTTCTTTGACACAACAGATACAGAATTCTATTCCAGGCCACGGTCAGGTGAACTGGGTTATAACTCTGTTTATATTCAGCTGATCCTGCTCTCTTCTCATTAGACTGAGATGTTATGACAAGTTATTGTAAATCTGTGTTTGCTCATCTTGAAAAGGAGAAATGAGAGTCTGAGAGTGCTGTTAAGTAATTTGAAATCACCCAACCACTTTCGTGCTTGGCTGGAAAGAACCAACACTTCCCACTTCAACACGTGTCGGGCATTGATTTATTTTTAAGGGACTGGTGTTGGCTGGTTTTGAAAGGGGAAAGATTCTGGACGCTTCTGGGTGTGCCCACAGGGAGGACATTTGGGAAGGAATGTCCCTTACAACACAAATAGGATGGGTTTTTACCCAAAATTTTGATCACACTCTGCAGCCCAAGAGCAAAGAAATCCCAGCACGGTGCTGGGTGAAAGATCCCACTTCAGACTCAAAGGTAACCAAACAAAGAGCAGGGCACAGACCCCAAAATGCTGAATTTCTGCAAGTCTTGGGAAAGTCAGTGACGGTGAGAGACCTTTGTGAGTGAGAGGCATTGTGTGGTCTCAGCCTTTATCAACTCCCAAAAGTGCAGTCACAGAGAAGTTGTGCAGCCCAAGTTACAGAACAGCTTCATTAGGTGCTCGTGCTGTCTGTGTTTCAAGATATAAACCAGTTTCTCAGATGATTTAAGTTAATTCAGTCTTTTTGGTCACCATAGGAACTGCTTCATCCTGGGAGGTATTTACAGGAGGTTTGCACTGCTCAGTGAAGCTGCTGAGTTCTTGGAAATATGGATTTCAGCAATATTAAAATTCTGGTGCCACAGAAATGATAAATCAAATGTAAACCTCGGTGGCTTGTTGCCATAAACTGCCCAGAACCCGCTGCATTGATAAAGTCCAGGGATCTCCCTCTGCTCAGTCCACTGAGGAATATGTTGATAGATTAAAGCTGTTCCTGTCCTTTACAAGCTGCCTTTAGGTTGGGAATTGTGCAGGAGGGCAGAATCGGGGCTGTGTTTGTGTTCAGTGGATAAAGTCCTGGTCAGCCCCATCCAGCGCCGACGCCTTATCTCAGCCCCACACACTTGTGAGCCACTGAGGTTTCTTTGCACTGATAAATCAATTTTTCAAGGACATCCCCTGAGGTGAGGAAGGCGCCACACAAGCATCACTTTCACAGGAGGTGTCTTTATGTCTCTGTGCAGTTTAATTTGAAGCATGACAGAACGTGCCAGCCTAAGGACACCTTGTCCAGCCTACGGAGCCCTTCCAAGGAAGGAATTCTCTGATGATCAATGGTTGTTAAAGCAGGGGGTTAACACAGATTTGTCACTTTCGGAGAGGTGCACGTGCCTGTGTGTGTCCTTCATTACTGGTCACCCTTTCTAAATCATGTTAGAGAGGGAAAACTGGGCCTTTCTGCCAGGACGTGACAAAGTGTCGGGTAAGGAGTTTGCAAATTGTGTTATTCTCCTTCTGGAGCTGTCTAGAAGGAATTCTGAGAGTGAGTGCATCTCCATTGCTTCCTAGAGCAGAGAGTTACCCAGGGCAGCAGAGGACATCTGGTCTGACGTGTCTGGATTCAGGATCTAGGAACAATTTTCCTCCAAATGGCAGAACAGTGGCATCCATCTCATCACACACATCAGTTTTCCTCCTTGTTTTTTTTATAGCTAAGAGAATTCCAAGGCTTTTTCCTTTCCTTTTTAATCTCTTTTTTCCTTTTCATTTTCCTTTTCCTTTCCCATTTCCTTTCCTTTTTCACTTTTCCTTTTTTCTTTTCCTTTTTTACTTTTCTCCTTTTCCTTTTCCTTTTTTTTCTATTTCTGTTTCCTTTCCCATTCCTCTTTCTTTTTCTCTCTCTATCCGTATCTCTTTTTATTTTCTTTCTTTTTTTTTTCTTGTGGTTGACATGGATTGCTTTTTATCACATATGGTCAAAAAGAAAGTCTCTTAATAGTCTTCCAAAAATATGAATAATTTTTTAGGTTTTGCTGTGTGTATCCAGAACCTATTTTCTTCAAACTAGAATTCAAAGAACGCCAGAATCCTGAGTGGTTTCGGTTTGAAGGACTTCAAAGCCCATCAGTGCCACCCCTGCCATGGGCAGGGACATCTTCCACTAGCCCAGGGTGCTCCAAGCCCTGTCCAACCTGGTCTTGGACACTTCCAGGGATCCAGGGGCAGCCACAGCTTCTCTGGGCACCCTGTGCCAGGGCCTCCCCACCCTCACAGGGAACAGTTCCTTTCTAATTTCTTCCTAATCCCATAGTTAGTCGGTATAGGATTTTGCCTTTGAATCCTTTTCCCCTGAAATGTTGGCATCTCAGATGTTTGATGTTTGAACCATCTGCTTTCATTAGTGCTGCATTTTCTGGTCTTTCAAAAAATTCAGAGATTTAGCAGAGAATCAGCAGCACTTTGCAGAAATAGTCCAGACTCAAACCAAGAGCTGCCTCAGCTGTGGCTGTAGGGAGGTTACCCACAGCCTACTCAGAGCACGTGCAAACAGACGTAATCATGAGGTAAGAGAAGTCAAATTACACAAACCTGCTATGACAAGTCTTTCCTGCTTCACAAATACACCGAATAAAATGCATCATCTTTATTTTAACTGTGCGTTTGCCTGAAATTGAGGGGCAGCCACGCGCAGGACGAGCTGAATATTTTAATTTTAACCCAATGTGCCATTTCTTCATGGAGGTTTGAAAGTTGTGCTGCAATTCAGCTCAGAAAGAATTGTTACATTCGGCTGCCTCTGGTTACCGCAGGTTTGGGCTGCCCCTGCTGAGTGTGGTCAGAAGATCAAGGCTGTTTGTCAGAGCAGGTTTAGCTATCTGATATCCAAAATAATTGCAGCCATCCAACACTGGGGCTGTCATTTCCTACGTTATTTTGGGAAGTTTTGCTGTGTTTTCCATGAGGTTTAGCCAGAGCCACGTCGGCCCAGTGCTTCCTTCCGTCTCCAGATGCTGGCGAGGCTCAGTCACTGCTTGGCTTTGTGCCCACACATTTATTGTGGAAAAAACACTTCCCAAGAGCTGCCACCCCAGGACTTTAATCACTTGGTGGGGATTTCAGGATGAAATAACTATCGTGTTCTTTGAACACAGCAACTTTATCCCCCTCCTGTCCTGGTGAAAGCAGAGCTGATGAAAAGTCACTGCGGGGAAGTGGCAGGATGGGCTGGTGGCAGGGACAGGACTGTGCAGCTTCCACCCGAGAGGTCTTTCCCAACCTTCATGACTCCATGATGAGAAAGATGATCTCTTTCCCATGTTTTTCAATGTCAGTGCTGCTTACTGAGCCTCTGGGCTCACTGCTGCAGGATCCTGCCCGATGGCCCCCTGTTTTTGCCCTCTCTTGGAGGCTAAAGATTCAAGGGAAGAGCAGTTCCATCCCGTGGGAGCAGATGGTTGGAGCTGAGGCACCAGGAATCCATGACAAAATCTGCTTTGCTGGTTTCCAGAGTGGGAATGGAGGTTGGGATGTCTCTGCCGGTTTTGACATTCCAGAGTTGCTGTACCAGGTGAGAACTAAACAAAGGGTTTGTTCAGAAGTTTTTCACTCAGCTAGAATCCCCCAACCAGTGCATCATGTGCTCAATAGAGGGCTAATACCTTCTAATAAGATGCTTTTTCATTCTGCTGGATTAAGAGCAGTCAGCCAGAGAAAACTATTGAATTTTATTTGGCTACAATAAGCCCGGAAGGCAACACTTCAATATCTCTGATCCTCCAAGGGCCCCTTTCTCATTTACTGTAAGTCCTAACATATTGCTGGAACTGACCTAACTGCACACAGATATTTTAGGGGGTCTTTGGGGATCCTTCACCAAGGAAAATTAAAATTCCTGAGGATGGGGAATGGAGAGAAGCCTTGCACTGTTTACAGATGGGTGAGGAAAACAAGAAAACAGATATTTTTGACCTCTCCAGTTTGGGTCTCCATGGTCATTACATTTTTGTAGCTGTAGCTGCATTATAGAAAACAGCCTTACCTAGAAATGATACCAACAAAAGAGGATCCCTCCCCTGAGTCCTGTAGTTCCTGCATTCACTAAGTGCTCATACACATTATTAAACACATTTTGTGTATTCTCTAGGAGAATGTAGCAATACAAGCAGAAAAAAAAATTATGTTGGCAAAAAAGAGAGAAAAACCTTGAGCAGACATCAAAAAGATGTGATTTAGGGGAAACAGAAGTGAGATTGGAGCTGCTGGACTGGCAAATAAACAAACAGGAAAGAAAGGAAAACACAGCTCGGGAAGCAGTCGGTGCCCAGCAGGAGCTACAAGGGGTGATGCTCTGCCAGCTCCAACTACACTTGCTTTACAATATCCACAGTGATTACAGGGAGGGAAAAAAACCTTACAGATTAGCATCTCTTTAAAAAAAATTATAAATAATT
>VYZQ01041195.1:36642-48523 GCA_013400655.1 Mystacornis crossleyi | reverse complement strand
TTTTTTTTTTTTTTTTTTTGGTTGTGGTGGGGGGGGTGTTGGATTTTTTTTTTCTCCAGAAAAAGCCCAGCTCTTGGAGGCAAGTGGCAAGGGTTGAGTCACAGCTTTCATTGTGTAAAAAGACATGTGCCAGAGCTTAGTATTTCAGGGAAAAACCCAGTTAAAATGTGAGTTAATGAATCTTTTCAAAACTTGGCCTTCAAAAGTTACTGTAAAAGAGACCAAGTTATGTTCCTGGCTTGTGATTTCTTTAAAGGTCTCTTTCATGATCTGAAGTTCCCACTCATGATTTATCCTGAATACTTGGGGTTTGGCAGTACCCCTGCTTCATAGGACCAGAGGCATTTGATATACTATTTGCTTCTGTTGATTCTGAGAAGTTCAAAATATATGTTCAGTTTTATGGTGCTAAGAAGTTATTGGCTTTCTGGAAGGCTTCCACAGCAAACTGGGTCTCTGAATGTGCACATGTGCCCCCGAAGCTTCCTCACACAGCCCTGATCTGTGAGAGTAATGCATGCGGGAACTCTGGGCTGCCAGAAAAGTAGATATTCATGAGCATTACCATAAACCATATTTGCATATCAATCATTCATACTTGAAAACAGAGGTTAGTAACCCTTTCTTTCTGAGCTGGCATGCTCCACTATGTGTTCTGCTGCTATGACTTTGATTTGTAGGAAAGCATGTTTACTTTTTGAACCACAAAACAATAGTTCTCTTTTAATTGGGATGTGTAGCTCTGCTAGTGAAACAAAACAAGTGAAAAACATTTGAAATGAAGACTTAATATTTTCAGATGAGGGCTGTCTTTTATTATGACCAAAAATGTGCTCTTCAAAGATACAGGCTAGTTAATATCTAGATGGGTCTGCTTCATCTCAGGTGTGGGTTTTTTCACTTAATCAGCAAAATCAGAAAATCTGAGCTCGTTGCTTGGAGGCATTAGGACCATACAGAGCAGAGTTGATAAATGTGTACATATCTGCCTCATTTTGTCTAAGGAAGCACCTTTGGCAAAGATGGCATTGCTTCCTGAAAAACAAGTGGTACACAGATTTGCTTTGCTTGTGGCCTCTGTAAGANAAATGAGCTCTTCAAAGATACAGGCTAGTTAATATCTAGATGGGTCTGCTTCATCTCAGGTGTGGGTTTTTTCACTTAATCAGCAAAATCAAAAAAAAAGCAGAGTTGATAAATGTGTACATATCTGCCTCATTTTGTCTAAGGAAGCACCTTTGGCAAAGATGGCATTGCTTCCTGAAAAACAAGTGGTACACAGATTTGCTTTGCTTGTGGCCTCTGTAAGAGCTTTACAAGGCTTTGCAGGCCAGTTGATGTAATCTACCTTTGCTCAGGAAACCTGTAGATACTGAAACTGAGGACACTGTAAACAGGTAGTGTTGTTCACAGCACAGAGGTTTGTGATCCAGGGACATGCCAGGTACTCCAAGTCTTATCTCTGTGTGACCTTGGGCTCATGTCCTGACCTCTGCTTGTCTCATTCTACCAGCGGTAAAATTGGCTAAAGCAGGAACTCTTTGAAAACTAAATGATGTACCTGAGTTGAGTTTTCCTGGTCAAAAGAAGGAATCCTTAAGTATTTTTTCTCTAACCTGAGTTTGGTGTGCAAGCGTATTTTGGCAATTTTCCCTGTTCATTTGAGGCTGAAGGTAGTGCAGAAGAATGGGGTCATCATATGAAAATCACCTACCAGAGCCTCTGCACAAGTCTACAAGGGAAACTTTGAAGAAGGCCTGATTTAGTGTGGTGGGTCAAAATCTCCTCAGGGTAGATGATGGGTGTTTTAATAAAGAAAACCCTGCAAGGATCAAAGAGAAGAATCCAGCACAAGCCCATAGTGACCTGATCTGAAATTTTAGTGAACCTGCTTGGGTTGTATTTATAGCCCTCTTCCCCCCACCCCCTTTCTCTTTTGATACATAGCTTGTGGGCATGAACAGTCCCATAAACAGGAAGCCCTGTGTGTCTCTTGGAGACAGACCTCAGAAAGCAAATTTTCAAGTTTCTTGCATGAGACCACATTGCATCAGCTTAGAGTTTCCTTTAAGATTTGGATATGTAATCATTCGTGTGTGTGTTTCTAAAATAAAGACTGGGATTAAAGAAAAGTTTAATCAAGTTTCACAAATGTCATCACCATCACAGCTTGAATGTGGTTAGCCAGATACAGGCACAGATGTTACCATCTCTCAGTATTCTGTTGCCACTGGAAGCAATGAATTGTCTTGTAAATTTAGTACCCAGTAACTGAAAAAATTGCTTAGCAAACAGCTCTGAAAATAGTCCTCACTGCTGGGCACACCCCACCAAGAATGTTTGTTGCAGCTGTGAAATGCATAGAGCAACTTGACTGAAATTTCTCAACTCATTTGGTTTGGCATCAACATCATCTGTGCTGTTGGGATGTGTATGGTATGTCTTTCCTGATATAACACTGCACTGTTCCTTTAGTTTCAATGTATTTCACTGTTATGAAAGAGAAGCTCAGAATGTCTCTTTCTGGTTTTTCATTAGTATAGAAATAAAAGATTAAAAGATCATTAATTAGTAATCAAGTTCAGCCATGAGCTTTGGAATTATCACTGATTGTACTAATGCACTAATGTAATACAGCCCAGTAAGCAAAAACATGTATTTCTGGACACGAGTGAAAAGGCTCTGTCCCAACAGAATAAATAAATAAGCCACAAAAAGACCCCAGCCACCTACAGTGGATCCTCCCCCAAAAGACTCAAGGCACTTATTGTCTCACTCATAGAGTGGGGCTTCTGTTCTACACAATGGGCTTGTTTTAACTTTCACCTGTTTAATTTCACATGTTGCAGATCAGTCAAATCTCTTAGTTTGGCACCTGCTTCCTGCTTTAAGGGCAATTAATCCCCTGCAGCTGGACATACTGGCTCCATAAGGGTTGGACCCCCTGTCCGATGATGGTTGCCTCCAGTGCAGCCTCCTTATGCATTCTGCCTTTAAGCTCCTGACAGCACATTCTGCTCTCTTCTGAATGATCTCAAAGGTGTGCTTCAGCCCGTGTGCTGAAGCCATGGGTTCCCTTCCAGACTCCCTCCCTGACCTCCTCAGCCCTCCTCTCCTGGGGCTGAGGGCAGATCTGTAAGGGCACAGAGCAGGTCTGGGCCAGCCATGATGGGCTCAAGTCAGGATGCAGCAGGAGTCTGAGCTGGGTTACACACTGCATGTTGTAACATGGCTCCTGTTTTGAAGACCACTATTGTCAGTTTTGGAGAGAGCTAGATATCATCATTTTAACTGACTTTGAAGAAGAGAGGATTCCACACCCTCTCTCTCTTAAACTATGTTGTTACATGTAACTTATGATCATCTTCCAGTTACATCTTTAAATATATTACTATACATTTTCTGTGGTTACAAAACTGATAGATATATTTTTTAAAACTATATGTGCCGATATGTATATCTATTATCTGGACATCAGTGTGTACTTCTATCTATGTCTGTTTTACAGCATGCACATTTTCTGCCAGAAAATCCCTGTTATTTTTATTAATCTTTGATGATGAATGAAAGCACATATTTTAAACGCCTCTTCTTTGTAAGGCAGGAAATTGTATTTGCTTTTGTTCATTGCTAGCACCAATCTATTCTGATGGATCTGTGCCACAGATAAAAAGCAGAAGCATCACGAGTACTGACTTCTACATTTATTTTCTCAAAGAGAGCAAAGAAGCTAAACATTTAAAATGCATGGATTCCTCTGAAAGCTTTAAACCTATTAGGGCACATGCACGGCAACTTTGCACACAGATTGCCCCCAAAGTAAGTCTTGATTTTAGGACTAAGCCAAGCTGGCATGCAAGAGCAGTTGCTGTTGATCTTTTATACTAATTTTGGATTAATTGTGATCTACAGCACTGCGTAAACATGCTAACCTACTACTTCAGCTTCACCACAGCTAAACATTAATCCTTCTTAATGCTCTAAGTCAACTTTTAGTCCTTAGTAGAATTTACCTTAATCTCTGGCTAGGAAGCTAACTGATTTACAAAACATAATCCAAAAGCTCTGGAATCTTAAGGAAAATATGCAGAGAAGCAATACATCTATGCAGAATAATATGCTTGCCTGGTATCCTTCCCAAGGCAGTACTGAGAGTAATTCTTCAAAGGTATCAGGACCTATAGTATAAAGCCGTCTTTCATTTTTAAAGATAAAATACATATATAAATTCATTTCACTACACTGCTTTTCTTACCTTTCTCACATCGCTTTATCTGTGTTACTGATTGTTATGAAATTATTCATTTGGATGCCCTTTTGTATGCAATACATATTACTCAATATGAATAAACAAGTCTGTGGTGCTGAAATATTTGAATTTTATAATCTTTACCTCAATTTTGTAGGTAAAGATCATTAAAGCGTCATTTTAGTGACGCTCTAAAAGTCAGGTAATTCGAGACAGCTTTGGCGGTAATTTGGAGAATGGTGGTTTTCTTGTGTTTGGTTTTGGAGAGGGGTGTTGGATAACTGGGGAGTATCTCCGGAGTAATTTTATGGTAAGGAGTATCTGAGGAAACCACATGTTGAGAGGATGTTTTGCAACAAAACTGGGAGAACTCCTGGGTGAGGACTAGTTAGTACTCCACACTGCCATCACCCAAAATGTTAAGACTCAAAAAAGGGAAGAGTGCAGAGTTGCATACAAAGAATGTGGAAGAACTCGGCTTGGTCTTCATAAGACTCAGGTATGTATATTATACATTTCAAAGGCTGGGCTGTTCTGGAGCCTGTCTACTTACTAAAAATCCGGGTTCTTTTCAGTCCTTGCTGAGAGCCTCAGCTTCCTCAGTGTCTAGAACGGATTGATTGCTTTTCACTGTCCTCTCATGCTTTAATTTCCTCCATCATCTTTATTTACTTGTGTACTTCTTTTCCTCAGTCATCTGATGGTTTTTTCCAGGTTCATTTCCTTGCTTGACTATTTTATCCACATCACAGATTACAAGCTTTTGCTAAAAAACCAAGGAGATGGATCTGTGCTGAGAAGGTTGGGGAAGAATATGTAGTGACAGCCAACACCTCACCCCCACTTGGTAAAGCATTACCAAAATAAATGAGGCATGTTCATGCTTTGGGAATCTCTTCTTGAACCTGAAGGAGAAATTCTTGCTGTGTGCTTATTTTGTTCTTAATGGCTTTAACTCTTCTCCAGATTTGTGGCTTCCACCTAACAGTGAGA
The DNA here is from genome assembly GCA_013400655.1 of Mystacornis crossleyi. Taxonomy (NCBI): domain Eukaryota; kingdom Metazoa; phylum Chordata; class Aves; order Passeriformes; family Timaliidae; genus Mystacornis; species Mystacornis crossleyi. The sequence goes on along the minus strand of VYZQ01041195.1, from coordinate 43,281 downwards.
ATCCAGTTTTCATTGAGATTTCTGTAAAATTTGGATTTTCCTTAGCAAATTTCAGAGCAATTTTTGAGGTGTGGAGTAGGGACTGCTGTGTCCAGGCTGATGTGTGGATCAGGGGGTTGTGATTCTGTCTGGTTGAGGTTCAAGCAGCCTGAAGACTTCTCTGCAGTGCTCCGGCTGAGCGGGACATGCCCCTGAGGGAACAAGCCGCTGTGCAAGGCAACTTCTGCCCCAGCTCACCACCTGCATAGTGGCTGCAGGAAGGTGTTGTGAGAGCGTCACCAGCTGTCAGGAGGGTGCTGGACAGGGAGTCCCAGCAGCAGGGCCTCTATGAGTAGCTGTTTAACACATGCCAGCGAGCAGCAGGAAGGGTGCTGGCCAAAGGAGCTGCCCCTCGGGGTTCAGGTTACTGAACTAAGCTGGCAATGGCCTGGGCCTATATTTAGGTCTGGAATCTGTACCAGTGTAGTAGAAAGCTCATGTACACACCATCCTCAGGTAACCCCTCTGGCCTTTGCCCTGAGAAACCTGCCGACTGATTTTCAGGGTTCAGCAGTGAGCAGCTCTCCTCCCATGTGGTGCAAAGTATATGGATTATTTTCACCTCTTTACATGCTACGTGCCCCAGAGGGAGGCACTCAAAAAGCCCCTCAAAAGCTGCCTTTGCATGGGCCCAGCACACCTTGTCCCTTATGGCTCTAAGTGTAGAGAGGCTCCCATGGACCCTCCATGCCTCACCATCCCCCCCCCAGCACAGCCTCAGGCAGGGCAGCCACTGGCTGACACCTTCCCACAGGTGCAAGGGGGCAGAAAGAAACAGCAAAGAGCTGTAATTCTCTGCCTTTAAATCCAAAAGGGAAATCAGGGTATCTCAGGGGTTGAGATTTTGATTTTACCAGATGCAAAACTTCAGACCACTTTATTTGGGTCAGTTTGTAATAGATTTCGGTGCTTCGACACTTCATAGATGTACTACTCTCTAGTCTCCTTATTGATTGAGTTTCCAGGAGGGCTAGGGTGCAGGATTTTCTGTAAAATTCTGTAAAATATTCTTTAAAATCCTGGCTAATCTAAGTATTTAAAATACATGTATGTTTGTCACTAAAGCATCTTCCTTGTGTTAGATATTTACACTTTGCTTTACCCTGTTGTCTGGCTGGCTAGCACACCTGACAGGAAAGAAAAAATATGTCATTTTAGGCAAATTCCCTTAAAGCTGAGTATAAATGGACTTGGATTCTTTAAACTATATTTGCTTGTCTTAAAATGGTGTAAAATCCATGCTGGTAATTCACCATTCTGTTTTTGCCAAAACTCTAAGTTTTCAAACAAAGGAAACCAGGTTGTTAAAATTCAAGATCTGATAAGTCACTGTCTTAATGTTTTGGGCCAAAATGTTAAAAATTTGACATAAAATTGGCAAGAGAGTAATCCATTTTCAAAGCAGTGTCTTGAATTCATTCATTTTTCAAAAGGGGATTCTGCCCTACATTTGCCTGTTCACACTCATAATGATTTTAAAATAGCAGTAATTTGATTTTGTTGCTTTGGTAATTTTTTTCACCCTTTACAAGCTGGGCCAAACAATCAGCTGCTAAGCGGAGCAAATATTTATCTGCAGGGAAGATATGCACATTGGAGAAAACTGGTCTTAAACGGTTAGATTAAGACTTTAGAAAATGAAGTCATAGATAGAAATTATCAAAATTATATGATTTACAGGTTACTTATGAACATTTTTTTATTTACGTATTACAATATTTGGAACTTTTTGCACTCCTGATGGAATCACCTGGCATGATTTGTATGGCATAGATGACATCATTCACTCATCCCAAATTACTGAAATAGATTTTGGAAGAGGCCTCATTCAGCCTTTGGAAGGGAGACATGATGCCCAAAAATGCCGACACTCAAGGTCAGGTGTTAGACAAATTCTTTCCTTCTTGAGTAGAAGCTAGAGTTGGGAGACATTGCGTGAAGCCAGACAGGGAGAAAATTACTCTCTCTGGTCCTAGAAATAGGAGACACTGCGGGGGGGGAGGTGCAAGGTAGGTCTAGGAAACAGGTGCATTGAATAAAAGGAGTTGGAGAGGAAATTTCATCCCTCTATGTTTACAGTGGTTTTTTTTTTTTTTCTGGTCTGGAAAGTGATTTTGTTTCATGAGTGGATCCAAGGAGAGCCTGGGAATTCAGGATAGCCCAAAGCAACAGGGCTTTGTTATTTAGCAACTGCCTGATTTATTCCTGGATACATTACTTGTGCTTATATCTGACTGCTGAAATTCATTAATTGTATCACTTATTGCACTAATTTATGTTCTCCAAGACCCGAGGAACCCACAGCATGTTAAATGCCCACATGGCTCCAATGATTGGGATGACTGACGGGTTGTTTATTTTCCCCTCTTGGGTTTGTGTTGCAGTTGTCACGCTGTTTGCCAACACTAACCGATTTCTGTGTGCTGCTGCTCACACAAATTCAGAGCCTTTGAAGGAAGGAGGGCAGAGATGACATTTAGGAGGTTATGGTCTTGTTTGAGACTTGGAGGCATCTTATAACTCCACGAGCACTTTAACCTGCGGGAAGGGAAAGTCTCACTGCTAAAAGAGGCTCATTTTTACTTCCTAGCAGGGATGCTACTTATTAGTGAACTTGGTTTTGATTTAACTCAGTTGGAGCTTCTTAGCCTGAGAAGTGCCAAGGGAGGCCCCACAAACTTTCTTTCCTCCACATTAAGTGACCCTTGAGAAGAGGTGCAGAAATGGATCTGTCTCTGCCACCTCATAATCTTGGTAGCTGTAAATCCTTTCGTCATGTACTGGAAGCTTTATCAGAAACAGCATGGAAGTTCAGGTTCTTTTAATAGATACTTGTTATTGAGACAACATAATCAGCCATAATGATTTTTTCCTTTTCTTTTTCCTTTTTTCTTCCTTTAACTTTTCTTAGGACCACTGACCACCCTAAAATAAACCATATCATCTTTGGGATTTTTTGGGAACTAAGATAGGCCTCTTTGGGGCATTTGATTTTTTGCTATATGAGTGCAACTTACATACAGTACAACACAAAAAAAAAAAAAATTCTTTTTCTATGACTTTATTAAAGTTTCTAGGTCATGTTTCTCCAGGCCATTTAAAGGGTTGAAAAAAAAAGAGAGTAAAAGTGAATGCATGAAAATGTGCCCCTATGTTCAGGTTAGGATCCCGAACGGTTATTAATTACATTATATTTTCTTCCTAAGGTTCCGCAGGTGACAAATTTTGTCCCTTGAACTAAATAGAGTTAATAATCCTTAAGTATGCCTGTAACATATAAATCTTGATCATAGTGTCATTTCAGAACTGGAAGTCACTAGAAAATAAACCCTTTGTTTGTACCTAAATGCTGTGGGGTATGTAACCCACATGGAATGATTGCTTAAGGAGGAGAAGGAATAATATCGGTACCTTTTTGACAGGCAAATGCATTTTATGATGTATAACCCAGCTTGGTGTAATCATGTTGATGTGCAAATCATGTGGTGGATGGAAAAGGGTGACATGTGAGTTGAAGAAGCAGATGTAAGTGCCTGATGTCTTGTGCATCTGCAAGCCTTTATGTCATCTTCCCAAAGTCCTTCCATGTCAATAGGTATTGCTAAATGTCACTTCTTAAAGGGATCTTGTCATGTTTGTATTTCTGACAGGTGTATATGATTTAAAACATGGTTTTAAAATCTTAGTTTTTGCCATTTAAGAATACATTTAATGTGGATTGCAAATATGAGAATATTACATCTGTAAATCCCTTCTTTAAGGAATGTTTTAAAATAACAGATGCAAAAAAGGCAAAAGTATTTTATTCCTTAAGGAAATAAAAACATATATGAAAAGAATATGTAATGTTTAAACTTGTTTTGTAGTCCTAGAGTGGTGGGAGGACAAGATGTAATGTAAAGTATTCAATATTTTCTAACTTAAGCAGTAACATTGAGGTCATCTAAACTGTGATTTATTTCATTTGAAGGTAATTTCATTATGAAACTCTTCTCACTGCAGGTGTTTGTGAAAATATCTTGTCACTCTATTCCTGGTATTCCCAGAAAGGCTTATTTGCTGTGATGGTGACACCAACAGACTTCCAGGAAGGCCAAATACAAAAAGCAATAAAAAATGGCAAATACGTGCGACAAGTAGGCTCCAGTGTGTAGTGCTAGATCACATCACTTGAGAGACTGTAAGGACAATAATCAGTTTTGTTTGAAAAGGTATTTTGTTCGTACAGAATTCAAAGATACATCTGGTCACATGTCAGACACATGCCAGTTGTGTAACCGGAATACTTCTATTTTAGGTTAGTTCAAGTGAAAATGAGTTGAATAAACTATGTAGTGTATAGTCTATGATATTTAGTTTTACATACACATGCAGATGGATAAAAGTATGTGTATACACAAGCGATTTGCTATGATTAGCTGACAAGCTGAGGCATGATACAACACTTAATAATGTCTAGTAAACCTCTAAATGATGTCAGTGTATCACAGAGCTCTTTTCATGATATTATCAGCAGTCATTAAAGTTATTTATTGCTGTCATCATGCATCTGTAACCCGTGGCAACTTGGCAGAAAATACATTGCTAGCACAGCTGAAGATAGATTCAATTTCAGATTTTGGATATGACAATCTGAACATATTAATGGTATTTTTATGTTTATTTGCAAAGTGTCCTTCCCAAGGCATGCTGTATTTCAAATACAAAATATGAAAATAAACAAAGCATTTATGTATCTTTCACAGTGCATATTAGCAGCATCTGCCCTTTAAAAAGGAATGATTGATCTACAGATTTTGGGGTGGCCTGTTGAGATGGAAAAGCTTCACCATCTCTGTTTTACAGATACAGGAAAGTGAGAGACAGAGGAATTTGCACGTCAAGTCGGCTGAGGGGAGACGGCATCCTCAAAAAGGAGTGCTCCATTCTCTTGGGGTACAGCTGCTGGTGCTGCTGCTCCATCCTACACCTGCATATGCTGCGTTGAGGACAACACCCGAACCCTCATGTCTTTAACTCTCCCATTTGCTAAAATTGTGGTGTTAGGCCATTGAGTTGCTACAAACCTATTCCAGCATTAAACCGTGATTATGTTGTTTAGGAAACACATGGCATTTATTTATCTGTTTTTTCCACGAGTGTTTAACTCAGACTTGTTGGGTAAACAGGATGAATTCAGCTTGGTGTGTGGTGTGCGGGCTGTAGCTGTTCTTCCACTGCAGCTCTTATTCTCGAGGACTTTTAAAGTATTTTGGCATTTAGCAATAAGTTAACAATTATACAGGTTTGAAAGAAAGAAAAAAAGAAGGAAATGCATGATTTAATTTAGGGATTTCAGATGGAGGAATTTTGGCCCTGCTCATGCATTTTCAGAAACTTTTTTTTTTTNTGGAGGAATTTTGGCCCTGCTCATATATATATTTTTTTTTTTTTTTTTCAATTTTAGTCCTCTCTGATGAGATTAGTGTCCAGCTTTTAGAGTTTGCTATTTTTGGACATACTTCTGAGGGGAGACAAGGATGTCTAAATATATTCCCCCTGATAAACTTCTTTTTCTTTCACCCTAACTACAGGGCAGGGGCAGGTGTCTCGTTAACACTGCAGCAGTCATAGTGTACACAAATGATATGGCAAAGATGTGGCCATGATGTATTTGCAGAATTTGGATCCTACATGAGACAGGAGCTATGAAATGCCTAAGGAGAGCCCAAGTTCAAATGGAGTTTGGTATTTTCACCTGTCATTATGTCCTGCAGGGCTTTCAACTTTGAATTTCTTCCTCTGTCAGTCTGTGAGTCTGGTTGGTGCTGCAGGCGCAGACAGGGGCAGGTCAGGGAGATGGGCATGTGCTGTGCATTGGAAATGGGAAGGGTCTCCAAACAGTTAGTAAAGCAAAGAGCAGGTCATATCTGAAATGCTGTTCCACAACCTTACCAAACCATTTGGCTTGATTTATGCTAAATAAAAGTGTAATTTATGCTCAAGCAACATGCTCATCTACTTAGAATAAATACAAATTATTCTGGCTTCTGAGTTTTGACATAGTTTTTGAAGTTTCCTAAAAGTTATTATGATCAGATGAACTTAATTACAGGGTACTTTACATATACTCATCTGGTAAATGTCATACAACAGACAGTCAAAGGGAAGGTATGCAGGATTTTCAATCTCCCTCTTCTTGTTATGCTCCTTTATGTTGCTACTTGAGCTTTAAGCATGCCTGTCTGAGCTGTTCCTCCTGTAAGAAAAAGAATTATCCCTCTGCCTCTCCCTCGCCCCTCTTCCCTCCCCCTGCAAAATCCCCCCCCAAAACAGTGCAAAACTCAGACTGTTGCAGGTTTGGAAAGGCAAGGTCTCCCAGTTCATAAAAATAACTGCCTGGAGAAATCCCTGGAACGGGCGGAGCATCACCTCTCCACTGCTTACTCCAGCAATAGCAGGGAGCCTCTCCCTTGGGTGGGAAGGGTGTAGTATGCATCTCCCCTCTGGCAGTCACAGTTTTGCTGCATCTCAGTACCTGGGGAAGAGAAAAGGGCTGGGATGGGACATGTCTGAGAAATCAAAGGCTCTTGCAGAAAGCTTGGCTGTACCCCCACCCTG
>VYZQ01041193.1:14137-28867 GCA_013400655.1 Mystacornis crossleyi | reverse complement strand
TTAAAAAAAATCAATGTTTTATTACAATCTGGTCTTACTAACTCTCTCTACTTTTTGCAGCAAACACCAATTAGGCACAGGACAGGTCGGCATGGTAGGAAGAGCCCAGACAGAATCAAGTAAGGAAGTACTTAACTTGGGTTTTTTAAGCACAGAAAGGTCAATTATGAATCACTTAGGCAATATGTTAAAGCCACCAAGATTTTCAGAGCACAGAAACGAACTCAGTGAACGAAGTCAGCAGAGCCTGGCATCAACATCTCAAACAAAATATTACATTTAGCAGTTCCAGATTCATGATCATTCAAATGATCACAGCTGGAATGAGCTCCCTTTACATTTCAAATCGAAATGCCTGAAGAATCAGTTCTATCTGTAGCTTCACAAAAAGGACAGATTTGAGAATCCTGGGATGTTCATTCAGCCACTGAGTCACGCATTCCACCGCAATGCCAGGTTTGCAGGCAAGTTTGTTACTCCATGCTGTTCCTAAAAACTACTTAAGAACTGATGCACAAACTATTAATATCTGTGAATAATTCTTTGCTACATGTCCTCAGACTCTCTTGGATCAGACTGGGGAAATTAATTAGCCATCCTGAAGAGGTGGTTTTCAAGAACCTCATTCATTCTATTGTATACACTACAAAAAAGTGGCAGCCGTGCTGTGTTTTTCTGAAAGTTTTTCTAGTACATTCCTGGGATTTTAGTTAAGAGTAACTCCACCATGAATATGGAACCTGCTACCAGCAGCTTACAGTAGCAAACAACTCTCTTGTTCCATAAAAGAAAGATTTAGGTCATCATGTTCAAATTTGCGAAATGTAAATTGAACACCAAGTTTAATTAGAATTGAGCAGTAAAACAAAATTCTCTTTAGCAATCACACTTCAGCAGACTCAACAGTAATCAAGTGGAAAATAACAGAAGTCCTAGAATCTCCAGATAAAGACAAACTCACATAGTAGAAGTGTTGACATAATACTGGGGAGTTACAATACAGAGATATCCAAGAGGCCCCACAGGGAATATGCTCAGTCCAGCAGCTCCCAGGTCAGGGCTAGCTCTGCTATGCTCCTGGACAGACTAGGGAGGTACAGCTACCCTGCACTGTAATCCAGACAGGCTTTCAGGCTGTCACTCACAGGAAACCTGTTACCCGACCACAGGCAATCCAGGTATCATTGTAGCCATAATAATAACGTGCACTTCGGCATTCAGCATGATGAGACAAGGTGAATGTCAATGTATCCGTGGTATGCTTTATCTGTAAATCAAATCATTCACCCATACATAGCAACTATTTAAGTACTCATTTTCATTTTGTTTGTAACTGAAGGTGTAGAAGTCATTGGAATGGACACTGAAAAGAACAGAGGTTACCCCCCAAGAATTAAATGCTATTTATTCCTCCATGTTAATCTTTCTTCTTCCAGATATATATTGAAGTCTCTTTTTCACAACACTCAATGATACCCCTGACTGCTGCTTCTATTTCAAAAAGGTACTTCTAAACAATTTTTTTTTTTTGCCTCTCTTGTTAGTTTAGCAGTAGCCAAGTTTTACGCATTTCTCAAGACATGTATTCAGACTTCATTATACCCCAAAGACCTGCAAGACCGCAGCATCACCGTTTTGTCAAGAACACACAGGTGGTTGCTGTGGTCTAGATGAGTTATTGGAGATCCTCCAGGAATTCGGTTTTGTTTGTTTTGTTATTTAAAAAAACTAGACTCCACACCAGAAATGCCTATTAGACCACTTTCGACAGACATCCGTTTCACAGCCTACCATCACTTCAACCTCCCAGTCCTCCGAGCAGTAAAAATCTGGTGCTTCCAGTTTGGTTGCCTGTCCTATCTTCTTATGGTATTAGGTTAGTTGATTTACCAAACTTAACTGTAAGCAGTGGTAGGTTTAGGAAACGATGTAAGGGATTAAAGCAGCTCATGAAGTGGGGAATTCTCAGTTAAGCTATGGGAGATGAAATTACTTCAGGACAAACGTTTACTGAAACCTCTCCTACAAATCTGAAGTTTATCTTGCCACAAACTTTATGCCTAGTGAATAAAAGAAATTGTACAAGGCCTCAGAAATCTACTTCTTATTGAAAATGCTATATGTACATGCTGACAGAGAAGTAAGTCCTTTCTAAGCAACTGCATAGTTCATCTAATTCTGCTGGGGAAGAAGGCCAAAGAAAAGGAAAAAGAGCTTACACCATTCATGCTAAGAAATTCTGTAGGCTTAATATAATTTGCTCTTCTTATAACTCGTACTTTTTAACCCACTCCCTACCTTGAGGGAGGTAAATTTCTCTCAGCTGTGTGGGTCCTCCTCACCCATTAAACTGCACATTTGATTCATCTGTTCCCATGGAGGTTTCTGCTTTCTTGAGGAATTTTAAAAATTTGAGTGGATGTACGTGGGAAGAGTGCAGAATTCCTTCAATCTCTTACATTCCTGTAGGCACCTCTGAAACCAACATATGCTGGCTATTCAAAAGGAAAACATCAAAGAAAGCAAACAGTAAAAACTACTTTTTAATCTAGTCATCATAAAAATAGCTGACACTGTGCTTTAATTGTTGGCATAACACATTCGATACAGTATTTCAGGAGAAATTTACATTTACCATAAAGAAAAAGTTGACACTGTTGCAATTTGAGAAATGTAGATGCTAATAGGATGTCTCTTACAAAACCAGAAAGAAGCCTTACAAGACTATTCAAACTATAAAAATAATCTTTCATATTTTCATCAAATAGAAGCCAACAATATCTTCCAAAAGCAGACTGGCAGCACTAAGATCTCTTTTGCTAAGCAACAAAGCAGCATCATTTGGCACGGCCTGTTTCATTGCCACCCCTCAGAACTACGCCTTCCGTGAAAATTTTTTTCCTGAAGAAAGTGTCTCCAGGAGAATGCAAGATCCCTATGCAGCAATACATAAAATCCAAATGGAAACTCTTGCTTCTGTTTCTACATCCTTTTTTTGTCCAGGAACTGTTTAAGTGGCAGAAACATTCTCTTTCTTCATGGGACTTACTAACCAAACCTCAGATAAAAGAAAAAAAGAGATACTTACGACCCCAAAGACAGAACCTCCACAGCTTATTACACACAGTAAAGTCATGGCTGATTAAGAGTCCTACAGTCCCACTGATAACAACCATTTATACTATTATTTTTAAAGCACCCAGGGCCATCTAGCTAGCATTTCAAGCCCTGCCATTCAGACATGAAACAAAATCAGAGGTCAAACCCTTCATGTGGTAATTGGTGGCAAAACTGCAAAATTATCGTTAAAGGCTGTATTGTTTCCAAACAAATAATGAGGAAATAAGACTAGAACAAGAAACCAAACAAACGAGAAGTTGGGAAACAAAAGTTCCAGGAAGACAGACAAGGAAGAATTTTATGAAGATGCAGACTGTAAGATGTATGACTGCCTCCCCCATTACAAGGAGAGGAAATTTCTGTCACTGCAAAATTTACATAAGTAAAATTCCTGAACATTAAATCATACTTAAGAGCAGGAAAGCAGCAGGGAGTATAAGCCATATAACTGATAAGGAAGAAAGTCAGAAAGAACATACAGCACGGAACAGATACTTTCCTGAAAACTCTAACTACCAAAGCATGATTTGCCTTCATATATTTCATTAATCTCAGAACTGAGAATGTGGAGCTCCAGCTGAGGCTTCTCCTACATTCAGATGATTTACAGAGTTCTCTTGCCCTTCTTCAACGTACGTTTCCTGTTGTACAGTAAAATATAAACTCATTCTTGTACTCTTTGCTTCCCTGAAGGCGCCCACCTCTATTTCATCTACCTGCACCTCTGTAAAACTTACAAAAAATTATACAAAAAAAGTTAACAAACCACTAGGAAGGATGAGGATCAGTCAAAACTTGCTTATATAAGCTTTGTTTCCACAGGAAACCAGCTAAAAAGTTTACTAGTCCACAGTCCGCCAAGGAAACAAAAAGGACCGAAAACATTTGACTTCTTGTAGGTTGTTTAACAACTGAAGACAGAACATATACTTCCAAGTGGGAGAAAAGTATGAACATGATTAGATCACACACCAGCAGAAATTTCCCCGAGTTTATTCACCTTCTACATTACAAGCAGTTCTACAGTGTAAGATTGCAGGCTTACATTATAAGATACCTACAATGTAAGGATTGCAGGCTTCTTTTACTCTAATCATCTAACCCCAGTGAGTATCTCTCTTTTAAAGATTTCTGCCTCATTGGTGCAGTTAGATGATAGCCTTCAGCCTCTTCACTACAGCAGCATCCAGCCTGGCTCAAGCCTCCCTCAGCAGCAGATGGAACCAAGTATTTGACTCTGCACTGAAGCAGATGAAGAGTGATCCATAAATCCATTTGCTACATGAGTTGCAGTGCCACTCAGGAAGAGTGGGAATATAAAAAAAGCTTTCTAATGAGTACTGCAGTGAACTTGTAGATACAAACTGAACCAAGACAGTTACTGCCAAAGGTTTTGCCTCAGCAAAAGATACAAAAGGATCCAATAATTACTAGCGTGTAGTGAATTTTCTAGATACACATGGAAATCCTTTAAAAGCTGTAGGAAGAATCCAAGTATGCTGCTGACACACTCTGCAAGTCCCCAAATCTGAGCGAGTATTAGAGATACAAATGCATTACCCACCTTAATTACACAGACACAGGTACACAACCTTTAGCCAATAGCTCAAGTGGGATAATTACATTACTCCCAGTTATTTCCTCTAGAACTTTATAGACAGAGCATGTGAGTGCACAGCCACTTTGATGCAAAGTCCAGAAGCTTAGCTGGAACTGTCAGAGAGGACTATTCCGGCTAAGCTGTTGGACTTTGTACTAAAGCAGCTGGAAGTACTTGCACACTTTTCTTTTTGCCAGGAGCGCTACAAGTTTGCGAGTTGACAACTGGAGTAGAAAGAACTTAAACCATCACGGCAAGTTGTGTCAGCATGTGTCAAGCTCCCAGAGACAATCATTAACTCGTTCCAAGATATAAATAATTACAGGTAAATTATACGTACACCTCTGCTCTGGTGTAACAGTTCCCAGACAATACTCCTGAACAGTAAGGATCCACTGAAGCAGAATGCTGCCCTTATGTACTTTTCCCACAAACCTCAGTGACAAGAGAAGGCAAATGAGGACAGAACGCAGGTTTCAAGTACTGCCATGTACCTGAGGACTGTTCAGCCATCACACAGGTGTCTGCTGCCCCTGCAGCACTCGCCCTAACTACGTATCAACACACTTCCCAGAAGGTTAATGAATTAAGCCTCTGCACACTCGGCAGCTTAGCATCACCCTATTAGGGATGAGCCCTGAGGCACAGAGTGGAACCAAACCGAGGCCACAAATCCACACAGGATCAGCGAGGCACGACTGGGATCTTGGCTGTCAATCCATTAAGTTTCACGTACTGACACGGAATAACTCCACCGGCAGGCGCGAGGGGCGGCTGGGGGCAGGAGAGAAGGAGGAAGCCGGGGAGGGCTTCTCGGGAGGAACCGAGAGGCCCCGAGGAGGGGGAGGGGGCCCTCAGCTCCGCACAGGGCTCAGCGAACGCCCGTGCCCGCCCAGGCCGCGGCTCCCGCCGCTCTGGCCCCATCCCGGGGGCTGCGCGCACATCCCTCCCTCCTCCGCCCGCAGCGCCGCCTCGCCCACCCCGCACCGCCGCCTCCTCCTCCTACCTTGGCCACGTAGTCCTTCACCTCATCCAAGTCTCCGTTTTTGAGGGCCCACATGAACTCCTTGTCGGACATCGCGGCCGCCGGGCAGGGGGANCGGTCCCGCCGGGGCGAGGAGCGGCTTCTCTCTCGCGCGGCCCCGCTTCCGGTTCCGGTTCCCGTGCCCGTCCGCCGCGACGCCCACGCGGGACCGCGGCACACGGGGGCGCAGGGCGCATGCGCGCTCCGCGAGCGTCCCCGCGTTCCCCCAGATACCGCGGGGGGAAGGGGAAGGGGGAGGAGGGAGGGTCGCGCATGCGCCCGCGGCCCCGCCCGGCCGCCCGCGGTTGCCGTGGAAACGCGGCCTGTGGCGGGCACGCCGCGACCGAGCCCTGCCGAGCTCAGCCGGTCGAGGTCGGGCCGCGGGATCCGGCCTCAGAGTCTGTTCCCGCTGAGGGAACCACGTGTCTGAATAGCTGTTCTGCAAACCCCGAGGCTCTGAGCTGCGGATAATTATCATAGTGTTTCCAAAGCATCAGTGGGGAGACATGAAAGGAAGGATGTGGTGGTTAATTAATACGTTGGCACTCAGCGGCTGCATCTGTTCTGCGAAGCCACATGTTTTGCGTATGGAACATGCAGCCTGTTGTGTGACTCAGGCTTGTCTGCCAGCAGGCAGCCGCTCTTCCTAATCCCCCCTGGCAAACAGCATCCCAAACACTCGGAGCTGGAGCTGGTCTGCGGTGACTGTAGCCAGTCTGAATCACAGAATCAGTGTAGTTGAAAAAGACCTCTGAGCTCATCCTGTCTGACCTGTGACCCAACGCCACCATGTCTGCCACACCATGGCACCATGTGCCATATCCACTCTTTCCTTGAATACCTCCTGGTGACTGGAGACAGTATGAAAATGCACAGATTAGAAAAAATTTCCTTACTGTGAGGGTCATAAAGCACTGGAGCAGGTTACCCAAAGAAGTTAACAGATGCCCCATCCCTGGAAGTGTCAGCACCAAACTGGATGGGGCTTGGAGCAATGTGGTCTAATGTAAGTTGTCCCTGTTCGTGGCACAAGGGTTGGAGCTAGATATATCTTTAAGGTCCTTCCAACCCAAACCATTCTATCTTAGTGAGTCAAGTGTAGGAAGACTGCTGGATCAACAAACTGTGCCTTTTCTAGCCTGTTATTCCCTTTGAGATAAAACTCAACTTTCTGCTTACTGGTTAAGCTCTGTTTTGAAGTCCTACGTTACTGCTAAAGTGTCCCAGTCTGTTTCAATAAACAAAGTGGAATTCATTGTTGCAGTCAGTTATACAGTGTTGATATTCTATAATATATTTGCTTGTATAAATCATAAATACAGTACACAAACAGTCTAGAATAAAAGATAATCTAATTAATTCAGCTACCCAAATAAAAAATCAAATCAAACCAAAACAACAAAACCCAAAGAACAAACACAACATAAAAATCCAAGAAAGAGACTTGAATACATATTGGTCCCATTGCAGATTTTATTTAAAAACACGAGTTTGATCTCATACTTATTATATTCCCTTTGTGTAATCCTGAACAATTCATACACAACAGCTGTTAGTTCAGCAACAACAGCCAAGCGGTGATATAAAATATCATCATATAGAACTCAGTCTATTGAGGAGAAAATAATAAAAGTGACAGCAGCCTAGATAAAGTTATGGGACTGACACAAGAGAGTGAGAGGTGAAAATCAGACAATTGATTTTCTTTCTGTTTATTAGTTTGTTGTATTTATACTGAAGGAAGAGGGAGTGGAAAGAGAAAGGATATAAGAGTTATTTTTTCTTTCTCAAGGTCAAGCAAAGCTTGCAGACAGGGAAACCCAACAATTATTGACAGCATTCGTTGTTGGACTTGAAATAGGTGGGGAGGCAGACAAAGCCAGACATACAGCGCCAGTTCTTTGGTGCGTGTTCATGAATCCCAATGAGGCTGGACCTCAGAAAGTCACTTGGGGACCAGCCTTTGGTGGTGAGGAAAGGTGTCATTCTGTGGAAATGCATCTTCCCACGGAGTGGAAATGCCTTTTCCTTGGACACTGTTCAGTAAACACAATTAGCACTTGCTAAACAAGGGGCTGGCTCTGAAAACTGAACCAAGGGATGATTCAGCCCAATCTGACAAATACTCTCAGCCAAATCAGAAGGTGAATAATGGTTTGGAAGTTTGACCTATAATAAACAACCAGGCTGGGCTTGTTTATTAACACAGAGCACAAGTCTCCTTTTGGCTGTAGGTTTCCGTTCTTTCATTATTATAGTTTTCATCTAAGTACTGCACCTTCTTTTTTTTACAAGATTATGCATATAAGTCACTGTTACATTATTCTATTCTCCATGCCTAAAGCGAACTAAAATCTTTGTGCCTCCCACAAGAGAAGTTACCTTTTATTTCTATAACATTTTCTCTCTTTTCAGGATAAGTTCATAGGAAATGGAAGTTCAACGAATTATCTTTTGATAATCTCTGTTATTTCTCTAAATCAAAGTCATAAAAGTCTAGAAACACAGAATAATTTAGATTGGAAGGAACCTCTGGAGGTTGCCTGATCTAATCCCTGCTCAAAGCAGGGCTAATTTAGATGAGGCTGCTCAGGGCAACGAGTCAAATTCTGAATATCTCAAAGTGTGATGAAACCACAATTTTTTTCTGGCAGTTTATTCTGATGTTTGACTGCTTTCACAAAACAAACAAAAAGTCCTTCTTCCTAATCAAAATTTCACTCCTGTAACTTTTTATTTGTTACCTCTTGTCCTATACCTACCTCTTCTAGAATGTTTGTTCTCTCTATTTTCTATGAGACAGGTGAAGATAGCAGTAAGATCCCCGTACCTTAACCTTGTCATCTCAGGGCTGAACAAGCCAATTCCTTTGAGCTTTTTCTCACATGTCAATTGGTTAAGTCAGCTTATCATCTTGGTCATCTTCCAGTGGACTCAATCCAATACGTCTGTGTCTTTTTTACCCTGGGAAGTGCAAACCTGGAAGCAGTACTCCATCTGCAGCCTCACAAGGGATGGCTAAAAAGGATCAGTCCCTGATTTTCCTTTAGAGGCTGGAATTGCCTTCAAGCAAACTTTTGCAGTGAAGGGTTAAGCATCAGGATATTTAACTGTGCCACACCGGCAGTGAGTGTCAACACCTCTCTGTTCCAAAGCAAGCGGCTGCTCAGGGTAGCTGAGCATCACAATCGGGAGAAGTTAGCCCAAAGCTTTGCTGATGGGGCCAGAGGCTGAATAAGTTGCACTTTGGGTTTTTTTTTTCGACAACAGCACAGGCTGGGCAGTGCTGACAAAGGTGAAATCTTCTGCTAGTAAGCAAATGAGAGTTGGATGCATTAGGGACTGATACTAACAAAGAGGAAATGTAAGCAACATCATTTCCCTCACTGTAATCATTGTTAAAGCAATAAACAACTGGCTTCTAAAAGTGATACCAATGTGATTTGTCTTAGCTCAATGAAAATAAATTATTATTATTACTGCATCCTCTGAGCTGCCTGGAATAATACTGTAAGTAAATTTCTAGAATTTTACAAGTGCTTAGAAAACTGAAAATTCCCAGCTCTTTATGCTAGAATTGGATAGAAAAATTCTGCCTTTTGTGGAAATGATGGCCTCTGAGAAAAAAAAATACACCTATGCATGTATTTTTAGCCTAATTCAGAAAAGGTGTCGGTGTGAAAGTTGCATTTGGAAAGTGAGCATAAATGTGTGTTGTTTATGTGCTGGGTGAAAGAAGGACTTGACAGGTTGGGTAATACCAGAAGTAGGACAAACAAACAAAAAATGTCTAAAAGTTTCAAGGAAGCTGCCTCAGAATCTCTTGTTTGCTAGATCTGCAATTTTCCACTCATGAACTATGTACTTCATCGTGTGTTAGGGTTTCCTTAGTGTTATTAAGAATTTCCTGAGACCCTCTTTTTCATGGTGGCAAGATTTTATGAGTGGGAGAGACACTGACTGCTGGCTTCCAAATCTTGCTATTTTTGAAATATTAGTCTCATACTTTAAGTGTATTAAGCACTGTCTGAAACTCTGCACTTTCAACTCAAATCACAAAATGAACAACATTTGTTCAGCATGCTAAGCTACAAAATGGGAGATGAGCAGTTATATCACCCCTGTAAAAAGGGGGAAATATGCTGTATTTCTACTCTTTGAATGTTTTATGGATCAGTATTTATGTGTCTAGCTGCAAGCAGTACAGGCAAATGTGGCTGCCTGAGTACTGGACACAGGTTTTACAGTGTGTATAGTCTGCATGTGTACTGTAAGCTGCCATTGTTCTAGAAATGACAGAGGTTTTGATTATGAGCTGTGGAATAAATCTGCTTTAATCGAAACAACAGTTTTCAAGTTCAGAATGTCCAAATTAATCATGCAGATTATACACAGGGGATTTAATATTTGAGTATTTGGAAACACTGATGAAAAATTTATGCTCATAGTCCACTCAGTATCATAATAAAAGGGGGACCACTGGTTCTACCCTGAGATGTACGTTCCTGGCTTTGTGTAGGCTGGTCACAGCTGTACTGGTTGTCCGGTAAGCATCAGAGGATAAAAAACCAAAAACCTCCCAACCGCCCAAAAAATTAAATATAGAACCAACACCACGAAACCCCCCCTCATTCAGTTATGTATGTTTGTGCTAATTTATATAGTCTAATACTTTGAGGAATATTTTGCATATTCTAATGTCTTTGATAAGCCAAGTATCTCCGTGTAAATATAAGGGCAAGGACAATAACTTCCTTATTTTCTTGGGTTTTGCCTTGTTCATTAGGAGTGTTTAACAAACAACAAGCAATAATAGTCATACTCACAGTGCCACAGGGAGACTCCATTGTGCCAACCATCATTTCCTATGCCTTCATTTTCACATCCATAATCCAATACTTTTCTACCATTGTTGAGAGCCTCGAGAATCTCAGGTGAAGAATGCTATATCAGTGAAAAATACTACAAATATATGGTTGATGTGGTTGTTCCTGACAATCATATGCTGAGATGCAGAACAGAGAAGTGTAAGGAATTAGTTATGGTTGCCTTAGAATCTCTTTAAAAAAAAAAAAAAAAAAAGAAAAAAAAAGGAAAAAAAAGATACTATGTCTACAAGTATATTTCTTCATAAAAAAGGAGCATATCCTGTTTTTTCAGACTCTTCATTTCAAAAAATAAATATGTTTAGATACATGCAAAAAGGCCTTAGCCACACTACAAATTTTTGTTTGTGGCACAGCTCTGAAAACATTTTGTTTTCTGCATTATTGAAAAAGTTTTTATTTCACAATAATTATCCATATGCTTACATCATTTATATTTCAATCGTGTCTCCAGTTGTGTTTCTCCTGCAAAGATACAGACAAGATTTTAAAATCAACTAAAAATGCTGTGCTTGAGATCTCTCCACTATTTTTCAGCTAACCATACTGACTTAGTGTCCATTTTTAATCAGCCACCTTTCCCTTACTTCAAAGCAACAGCTGGGGTCTTTCTTTCTTTCTTTCTTTCTTTCTTTATCTATTTCTTTCTTTCTTTCTTTCTTTCTTTCTTTCTTTCTTTCTTTCTTCCACTCGTTCTCTTTTTTTCTCTCTTTCTCTCTCTTTCTCTCTTTCTGTATTTTTCCCTTTCTCTTGTCCATTTCCTATTTAATACATGGGCTATCCCTTTATATTAACAGAGGCGGAACTGTGGTAATGCTCTTACCATAATCTATTTATGTAAGAGTTTGTGCCTTCTTTTGCAAAAGGGAATAGGTTCCTCGAGTGGGTGTATATTTCATCTTGCTACATTGATTGTATGGATTATGAAATATTTTGCTCTCAGTTTGGAGCGGATCTCTGGTACGGTACAGTCTGGAGCAATGTTGTGTTGCAATGCTGCGCCTTCTATCCTCCCAAGGAATGTTTTTGCTGCATTCTCCACGGTCTTAGCAGGCAGTGGAAGGACTAAATGCCATCCTAAATTGAAATGGCTTAAAATTTTATCTTTCACCTTAATAGCACAGCTACTGAAGGCCCTGTCAAACCTCTAACATTCATTATTCCGACCTTATATGTGGGAATGCTGCAGGAATATCTCAAGAGAACAGCTAGGTGATGCTCAGTGTGTTCTGTCAGATTGCTCATGTTGTGTGTATGTCCCACTCCAGAAGCACAGCTGCTGATTTTGGCGATGGGCACAGTGACAGGGTACGGCCATCACCGCTGTTAACAGACTGCAGCTCTCCGTCACCGTGTGCCCTTTGCACACAAACATCTGCATTGCTGTTCCTCGTCCTAGGAGATGCCCGGCTGGAGCAGTGGAGCCAGCTCAGGTGCCTCTGCACTGTGCAATCCTGTGCCTCCCAAAGCGCCTGCATTACTCTCGCTAATGGCAAAGACTGGCTGTCGTAGCCCCTCCTGATTCTTACAGTGTATTTGTACTTTCAGTTAACCAAGCATGTGCTAATGGACACTTCGGTTTATTCCCTCAGCAGATTCATGAAGTTATAAAGTCTCAACACGGAAAAGGAGAGGGAGAGTCCTGTGCCCAGAATATTTCTGCAGCTATAGATAATCTTAAAGCTTTGTGCTCATCCACCATGAATTGGCAGAGCCACTTTTTATACATGCTTTTCTCCATCTGGTCAATATGCTCAGGAGCTCTGTCACTATTCTTGTGGAGATCCCTACTCTGTTTCTGCCAGAGGGGATGGAGTGTAGGAGCAGAGTTTTAATACAGCCTCTCTGGATCAAACAACACATGCTGTCTATGCCTCATCCCATATCTGTTCCCTCTTTCTCATATGTTCCTCTTTATCCTGCAGAATCATTAATAGCACCCAATTGAGTATTTAGTGTTTTCTCACAGTTCCTGTTTGAAAGGCAATTGCAGATTACATTATATACATGGTAGTAATAAAGCCTATGCACAGAGATGAGACGTTTATTTCTCTATCCATCCACCAGGTGTTACTCTCCAATTTCCAGCTGCCATGCAATGTGAAATTCAGGGCTTAGCAGTGGAGGTAGACATACAAACAAGAGAAAAACAATGACTTTCCTGTGTCTGTTTATAACCTTGTTCTCTTCTCCATGGAAACTGATGAACACTAGGCCCTCTCTTTCGTTTGGTTGGATTATTTTGTTTGGGTTTGTTTTTTTTTTTTTTTTTGATGGGTGCTTTTTTTATTTGAATCAAAGGAAACTGAAGTGTACATGGATTTTGGCAATGCATATGGTTTAGAAGTATTAAAACAACAGTGACACAAATATAAAATTCATTGGGACACAGGAACCAGAGAAGACTTCAGTAGCACTTTTCAGCTTGCCTACGTAGACCCTGTTCATAGTGGTAAGAGGCAAATAATCAAGTCACTATAAGCCACAGGTTCAGAAACAAGTTTACACCATTACAGGCAGCAATTAGACATTAATTTTTATGTATATATTCAGACATAAATCAGAACACAAAGGTTCCCAGTTTTTCCTGCTTTGTCTAATGTCGGTTCTGACATTGAAGCAGCTAAATAGAAGATGAAGGACTTACTTTTTATTATCTGTTAAAGATGACATGAGCTATCAGAAATCAGTAAGTATTAAAAGATTAGCAGATTCTCTTTTAATAAGTAACATATGATTGCATGTTTTCCCTTTTTTATTTCCCATATTATTGTGGCAAGCAGGTATAAATTTTTTGTGTTTCTTTTGTTGCCTAATACCATAAAGGACTTACACACTTCAGACAGCCATCTCACAGTCTAATAGATGGCAAGTACCTATACAGATTTTGGCTAACTTGAATAAAGTGGTATTTCTGCTGCATGTGCTGGTTTTGACAGAGCTATCAGAGACAGGTATCACTAAATATAGATTTACAGATCTATACTGAATTAGGAATGTGGGAGATACGGTTAGATGTTAAGCTTAGTAAATGTTACTGAGTTTTCAATCATTTCTTCTGTTCACTCAGAGTGTGGTAGCTGACAAAATAAATATGGCTATTTGCAAGTGAGTAAACAAACCAAAGCTAGTGTAGCCACCTTTTTGATAACTTAGCCTACCTTAATGTCAGTGTTGGTGGAATTATTTTAAATGGTTCCTAGGAAATAAGCTTCCAAGAAAGAAGTGCTGTTAGAGCACTCAGCTGTAAATCAGGCAGGGTGGTGAGTGCACCAGGTAGTGAAGTGGCACAGGGGAGAAAGAAACATGATTGTTTGAGGAAGTTCTCTGAAACATGCTCTGAAGTACAAAATGCTACCTTAGCTTTGAGCTTACAGCCCTGTAGAGGATGCAGGGGAATGAGGATGAGGGGAAGGATATTTTTATCAGAAGTAGCATTTTTCCTGTGGCCAGGAAAACCTATGAGGGTAAAGGAAGCCCTGGCAGCTGCAGATCAGCTGTCCCCCTGAGCGGTGCCACTGGTTTTGTGACAGGGAGTGGTCACCTGTGAACCCATGAGCTTGAGTCATTCATTGCCACCAAAGGAATCGATGTCCCTGAGGAGATCACCGGAGCAGTGACAACTGAGTGGGAGATTCAGGGAAGCAGCTGCGGAACAATTGTGCTCATTCCAGTATGATATTCTACACGTATTCTAAGACTGGACAGCATTTCTTATTCAGAGGAGGAAAAAAGGAGTATTACAGTCTTTTTCTACTTGTTGTCCTGCCCAGACACACCTTTGTGTAATGAAAGCAATGTGGAAAGCCTGTTTCAAGTGGCAACTGAAGATACAGTAAACAACTAAACTTTGGGTAGATTTGAGCACTTTCTGAGGGTTCGTTCAGCAGCTCTGTTTACTGTGACCAACTTCAATTTATATAGAATGTTTACTGTGACCAACTTCAATTTATATAGAATGCCCATATTTACCTGCACACCTGTTTTCTTTCTGATAAAACTATTTCCTCTCTGATAACTTCATAGCAGTGCATGTGATCCTGTCTTCAATATATCAGTTTTCAAGAGCACAGTTTTGCTTCCTGACATGAAAAGTAGCC